>JAZAYU010000423.1:105100-368966 GCA_038501625.1 Corbicula japonica | reverse complement strand
GGCTCATAACGATAAGCTATTGTCCTTTGAAAAACCATGTTTACCCGTGTATCAGGAGATACTTTTAATGAACTTAACTTTAAGTAAGGTACATGTGGTGTACTAGAAGATACAAAACTTGTATGGGTAAAAGTACTTTAAATACTTATCTGGTAAAACCCAGATTGAGTTGTGCAATCACTGCACCACGAATGTTGTTGTAGAAACGTCTTTGACCACTTGACGTTAAATGAACCCCGTCTTCGGAGAAGTAGGAGGATTTGGAATCATCAGACCAGAAGCCCTTGAATCTCCAAAAAATGGCTCTGTCATGTGGTAACTCAGCACACAAAGATGACAGTCGTACATTTGTGATGTCAGCCCTTTCATTGAATGCAGTAACATCCACTGGAAATCGAGTATATCTGGTTGGTTGTGTGCGGTGTAGAATTGGGCAGATGATTACCCGTTGTACGTGACATAAAAATAAAATGGAGTCCACTAGGTCCATAATTCTGTGTGCTATTGCCTCTGGAGTAATAGCGAAGTCATACAAATCATTAGTCCCTGCCACCAGAATGACTATGTGTGGGCTAAAATCCATAATATCTTCCAAATGTTCCTTCAACGACGGGATGGAGGCTCCACTGTATCCCGAATATTGTACCAATGCTGGATTGTCAAGATTCAAATTGTAACTTAGTGTTGGATCGTCTCTCACGTGGTTTTTCAAGTGTTTCACGAAAGAATGTCCGAAAAGCTGAATTTTCGTAGCCATTTTGAGTCCAAGTTACTAAAACGCTTTGTCCTATAAGAACAGATAATCACTCCATCTTCTCCGAAAAACACACAAAATTAACCCTTCAACAAGATTCGTGCTGCATTAAAAATTAGCATTAGTTGGTAAATGTTATCTAAGGATTGGTTTACCATCAAATTAATCCATCCAAATAATTTGTAAGTATGAAAAAAACCGTTTTTTTACAAGAAATTATCAACGTGAACGTTCACTATTCAGAAAGACGCTCAAGATGGCGTTGAATAAGTGATGATTGGTTAGAAAGGTTCACGTGGCTGAATCCTGTTCTCTGATTGGTTACAAGATTAACATAATAATAATGATAACGGTACTGCAAGAGTCTAACTTACAGTACCTATAGAAAACAATACTCGATGCATAAATCATTTTATGTAGCCATAAAATACATTTATGTTTACCAGAATAACTTATACCAAGAAACGAAACTTAGTAATTGTAAAATTGTGATTTCCTCATAAATTACACTATGTTGCATTGACGTCGAGAGTCGGGGCGTTATTTAAAACCTTGCTTTGTTGTTGAATTTCATGAGTCATGAATTACTACATTGTGCATATTATATATAGGATATAGTTACGTACTCATTGGATTAAAGGGAGATGCGCAGGACTGATGAATGGAACATATTTACGAAAATGGTTATTAATCAGTTGAATATCATTATTTGAAGCTCAAATATTGATTTACACCCGAAATATTTCAAACCAATATTTTATAAAAAAGATATATAATTTTTTCCTATCCTATGCGATGCGCATAGGTCAGCTATTTTTGTATTTCCCGCGTAAAGCCGAGATGGATTTTGGGATTGTCACGTGATCACTTCAACCAAAATACGCATTCGGTGTACCTTGCCGACTATCGACGTCGCCATTTGTTTCAAAATGCCTGGGCCACCACGAATAGTAGGCGTGACATTCCCATGATCGCTAAATATAGAATGTATTTTTGTATAGGGATTTCTTCAGCGGATTGTTTTCAGGTTCGGTAAAATGGTAAAATTAACCGAAAACTTCCTCCTTGAGGGTTTGAAATGTAGAGTTTAGTGAAAAGTACACGTAAGTGTTACACATGGATCGATCTGTTTACGATTTTACCGAGTACACCTGCTCAACCCTGCACATCTCCCTTTAAATAAAATCTGCTGGAGTACGTTGTAGATTGAAGGTTTAGAGAAAATCAATCTTATCTTGATCTGAAATTTAATTATATAAATAATAAAAAGGTTTTACTTTTAATGGCGGCTTTAACATGGAACAATGCCACATGCTTTATAGAAATGTGCTCTAAATATACTTAAAGAAATTAGATGCGCAACTTCTTTAAACACGAAATATATTTCGTGTTTAAAAAAGTTGCGTTTTTAATTTCTTTAAGTGTATCAAACAGGTAAAGAAATTAGAAACGCAACATTTTTAAACACAAATAAGACCCAGCTACTGTCCACTGGCCAATCAGTGGCCAGTATTACCGTTGACTAAATCCCGTAGACAACTCTTTGGCCAAGTTCACGACGGACTAGAGTTTCACCCCAGGAATCGGCGATTGGCTAAAAATAAACTAAATGCGCATGCTCAGTTGTGTTTACATGTGAACGTCTAACTCTGGTATCGGGTCTGTTCCAAAATGGAAGGCAACTCAACTTTACAAGTGTTCATGAATGTATATAATGCGATAGAGGCCCTTATTTTCGAAACTGAAACAGAAATGGTCATTTCTGGTCGGATGCGAAGCATGCCTTTATATACATGTAGGAACAATAAAGAATAGAAAACTTGTAGTATCAACGAGACATAAGCTATGAATATTCATTAGTAGGCGGTGCTACTTGAATGCTGTAGCAAATCACTTTTCCTCGCTAGGCATCGCCGCCTTCGAACTCCATGCGTCTTAGTGTCATACTGTGCTATAGATACATATTTGTGATAATTGTAAGAGTACAAAGTGGACGTTTAAGGTATTGCCTCGATCGTCATTGCTATGTCCACTGTCATGTAACAGCTGCCCTGTACCAAATAGTGCGTACCCTGTGGCAGTCCGTAAGATGGCGACCAGTTAAGCAACGAAAAGGTATATGTTTTTTTGTTTCCAATTTGTTTACATATTGTAAGGTATAGACTTGAAATCTTGGATCAATTAATGAAAAGGATTGTTGATTGATTAAATAATTGCTTGCTTTATTGCCGCTGTGTCCGTTTGACCCTGTGATTGATAAAAACAAATGACCTTATTGGCTATTTCAAAACTGAAGCAAGAGCGACGACTAATTTCGGCTTTTTATTCTATGACAACTTTGTTGTTCTCGTAATATGTGATATCCCTATGAAGCGCCTCTAATTGCCTATCTTGTGGTATAACTATTAAACTGAACAATTCTTCTGTTTTTAAGAAAATGCGATTTAAACAAATTGTTGTTGATACCCTGTATCGCCCCTCGGATTATAAGAGGGTGCCTTGTATAGCCGTTAGATTAGTGTCGAAAAAGATACCCCGTATGGTCTACTTTTCCATACCCACTATTTAATACAAGGCTGCTGTTACATGACAGTGATGTCATAGAAAAAAGAAAAACATCAAACTCTCTCAAATAGAACAATGAAGCACAATGAAACTTTGCACAAACCAATGTTATTAATATGTGTTTAATTTACATATGCTAGGAGAAGTTAGAACAGTAACGAAAAATAGTTAGACTAGAATGTCCCTAAAATTTCATTGGCAATTTATCACAAAATTGAAGCAACACTAAATATTATATTAAATGTTTTCATGAGGAATGAGTTACTAACAACACTATCTAATGTCCTTTGGTCTAACAAATGTTTACAATGAGTTATTTGTAAAAGTGTGTTTGAACTTCAATTTCCTGGTCAAGGAAATGGATGACGAAACATTAAATCCTTTTATACATCTTATTATTTTGGTTAGTCAGTCTGAGGGTACAACCAGTCTCGGACTTAACTCTGATGTTGACAAACTTCATTTCGATGCTGCTAGAAAGGTCATAGAGACTCAAGATGAACGACAAACCAATGGTGCCCGTCTTTTGATTATACAAGGCGATAATATTCCACCAGGGTATTGCATGTTACAAGTGCTGGGACAAAAATACTCTTTGACGATTATATTGTAGTAAGTACTGAAAAAAAACGTTCATGGAAAAAATCAAACTTAGTGAATCATATAAAAACGGTCAATCTTTTGTACATGGCATCAAATAGTAATCAGCACAATCGTATTTTATCATCTGACACAATAACTTGCCACGGTAATAGTTTAGACTCAGACGTCTCCTCAAGCAGACTGAAGGTATCATTTGTATTCTACTGTGCTGGCGATTTCATCACGGTTGAACGCTTGCTTAAGTTCACAGAGAATATTTATGTTATCGATAGAGTTTTTGCAGCTTGCGGTTGCTATGAACTTCATATTGTCCAAGGTCTGACACCTTTGACAGATTTGCATACACTTAAAATGAACTTGCTTCTATTAGCAATATAACTGCATTTTGTGTCGGATTTCTTCCAAGTCATACATATTGTGTACCGCCAGAGCTACGATGTGAGTTGTAAAGATCCACAAAAGATGAAAAGCGACAAGGACCACCATGTAAACAATCTAAAGATGTTTTTTTACCTAGATGGATTGTGCACTAGCGGACTCTCTCCATTATCTTTTCTTTCTGCAATAAAAGACTTATGGCTCTCTTCTTTACAGACGTATTAAGCAGAAACGTGCAAGTGGTTACTTGATATCAAGTATAGATATATCGAACTATAACTTCGGACATAAAGAAACCGCTTGGAACCTACTTGGGCAGCGTATGGTTGAGGAGAAAAGATACAAGGATGCCATGTGGTGATAAGAAATCTCTGACCATACGACAAACAAACAATTCCTCAAAACTTCATTTTTCCGACTAGTATACAGACTTTATGAGATTAGTGAAAAAGAGGATTCAAGTCCAAGAAAAATGAAAGTTTTGCTATGCATTGTATTCAAAGACCTGGTGTAAGAATAGAGCTAATATTTTAAGATTTAACCGCTCTCATATTGCAACGTAGCTGTGTTTTATGCTCCTAATTTCAATTTATTGGAAGAAAATAAAAATCGTCTCGGTTTCTGTACTTTTTAAACTTCGATTCAGCTGTCTGATTTTGTTTTCGATTTATTTCAAACTTGGTCACTATTGTTACTAGGAAATCGGATTTTGGAAAAAAAAATTAATCATCAGTGTTGTTAGCTGTATTCGGACCTTTTCTTTACGTTGACCCAATTTATACTTTGCCACGACTACATGTAGTAAAACTATTCATGTCCGAGACAAAATTATTAAAGATTTCAACTTTGTCAGCTCTACAAACTTTCATGCATAATGAGTTTAGAAATGAGTGACCGAAATGTGTAACATATAATAAACAAGTTGACTGTGCATGCAAATCTATTTTAAAATTGAGAAACAATCATATCAGGAATATTAACATTCCGATAAAAAAGCATTCCCACTTAGCCAAAAGTCGAGATGAAATGAGCTCCTGGGTTTCAAAATTGCCATATTTTGTTGACCGAATGCAATTTTAGGTATAAGTAAGCTTTCAATATTATTAAGACTACCTGAATACCTTCGGAACTTGCCAAGAGGCCCAGCATTGTTAAAAGAACATTGACAGCGTGGAAGGTGTTATACGTAATTTTGTTTAGACATAGTAGACAAATCATGCAAATGTTGGCCAACCGATATACAGAGTCTACCCGCATTACGAAGCTTTTGAGAGTGACGTCACTTACCAATTGTATAGTTCCGGTTTTTAAAATGGTATCGATCAATAAAGTATAGCTTAACAGTCGAGATATAAGCACTTTAAGGCAGGGTGGAACACTTCCGTGTCTAAGATGTTGTTCTTATTAATTTATGATTTATATGACAAAATGCTATAAGATCAACAGTTGACCGACACATAATTAAAACCAATATTATAATATAATAATATATTTACAAAAATGTATTTTAGAAAACTATGGTCATTTTGTGGCCCATCATTAGATTTATTTGAAAATCAAGTGTGTCTTATTTAACCGAAAATATGACCTGGCGTATGTGGCATGCGATTTATTTCACTTGTGGCCTATTTGACGTGGCCGTTTTTTAGTCAGTGAATTCCAAAGAAAAATAAAGAATTTGCTCGGCTTTCTCTATAAAATGCAGTTTCAAACGTCCTTTGAAATACGAAATATTATTTAAAAGAAAATCGGACCAGCTAAGTTGTAGTACTATTGGGTTCCTAATACGAGTCCTGAAATATCCATTCCCGGTCTAACCATCCTAACCACTAGATACTATTAGATAGGAATATAGATACACATCACGAAAATGTTAATTAGAGATTATAAGGTATTACCGCGAAAACATCTTTTCACTTTCTTCCATGTACTCAAGTTTAAAGCCCCAGCCCTAAAAATACTGTTCAAAAATCATATTTGTCCTTATAGACTCCAATATATAAACTCTCTAACAGAACACAAAAGGTCCGATCAAATTCTTTCTTATAGACGGGATTTTTAATGATATTGTTAAATTATAGTTAACAAACTTTTAAGAAGCTAAATATAATGGAGCTATATTTAGCACCGACGAAGAGACCACTTCATGCGCGATCTCGATTTCTGTGACTTTTCAGAAATCCTACTTTCGCTTTTAGTCGCGCGGACCAAATTTATTTTAGTAAATTAAAATTTTATTAGCCCGAACTAATGCTGCAAATTTGTGCCTTTAGTTCAAAATACATGTAATATTTCATACAAGAGCGGGTTAAATTGAATTAATGCCGCTCTAACGATGCTGTGTCTTCTAGATATGAGCTTTTCTGTGCCCAAGGTTATAAAACTGACCATGGAAAACAGTCTCAAATCTCAAGCATCTGATTGGCTGAAATGGCGACCAGTCGCCATTTCAGCCATTCAGATGCTTGAGATTTGAGACTGGTTTACAATCTCAGCTTTATAACCTTCAGACCTGACATGCATATTTCACTGTTAAACACTAATACGTGACAATACAATCGTTATGTCAAGATATACAAGATTTACTGAAATTAGTTGTTGTCATTTTGTGAATCAGTACTTGACTGATTGTGCATACGTTAAATTCTTAAAAACGGAAGTAAATTAAAACCAAAGATATAATTATGACGTTAAGTGAGATTTTAATGAATGCTGAAATATATCATAATCTTTATCTGAATCTCTTTCATGAAAAGAAGGGCCCAAGATAATAAAACTAAGTTTTGAGATCAGTCTCAAATCTCAAGGATCTGATTGGCTGAAATGGCGACTGGTCGCCATTTCAGCCAATCAGATGCTTGAGATTTGAGACTGATCTCCAGATTTAGTTTAATGATCTTTACACAGGAAAGGTAGATCGGGTAAAAGTTAGATTCAAGAACATTATGTAGTCTTAATTTCTATACTCTTTAGTAAACATGATCAAAACTAGGGTATCGAATTTTTACTTGCAAACAACTGTTCTTTTGTTATACCTTCTTATGTCTGTAATAAAGACTTACTTAGTTTATATAAAAAGTGAAATATGCCGAACAGGAATCGTCACACCCAGAAAACATAGCCCCCCCACCCCCCCCCCGCGCAGCCAGAAAGTTGAGAGAAACGAGAGCATGGGCTCATAAGATCAGTTTAAAAAATTAGGACATCACAAACAATTAACTGAAAAGAGAACCTTCAATGAAAAAAGATGATCGTTAATGATAAATATTTTGAAGAGATGTTAGTGTATATACACGAAAACGAAGTTTCTAATTACTAAGTCTTGTATTATGAAACAAAACTAAATCGAGATATGAGCATAAAACAATGTATGTAGCAGTACATGTAGTAATATACTAAAGAAAATGGAAATGAAATTTTGATCAGACTTTTTTTAACGTACCGGACATTTTAAAATAGCCAGTATTTATCTAATATTCTTTAAATTAAGAATTAACACTCGACGTCTTTCTTCTGAACCGTTTCATATCATTTGCAGTTTATTATCTTGGCACTTTCATGGCCGCCGTGTTCGCCCGCCAGTAGGGGCAATATCATTTCTTCATCTAGTACGAATTCCTCACGTCGATGTTTTAGAGTCAGTTCAGATAAATTGCCATTCAATACACATATAATTCGACAAATGGTTACCTCGGCAGCAGTCAAAAGTAAAATATATAAAATTATTTACGTTTCGAATAATACGAACTTGACGGTAATTGTCAGTGTGGAGGGAAAAGGTGCGTGTATCTCGTGCGATTAGGGTATTTAAGTGTTGGTTTTACCTGTGTACACCATCCGAGGCGTTTCTATTCAGCGGTAAACATGTCGGCACCCGCCAACCCGCCCTATAGGTTGTAAATATTGTTTTTGGATGGCTGTCGATGTTTAACAGAACTTTCAGAGAATAAATCGAAAATGGGTGTAAATAAAGTGTTTATTTTTGTTTCAGGTGTTTCGAGTTTGGTGTTTTCTCTTAGTCATAAACAATATATTTATTTATCATGTAAGAAATATGGATATTTAAAGGCCACTCACTAGTTTCAGGTTCGAGTGGTACTATAAGATGAAGCTTTATCCAGATGTTTTGAAAGTTTTCCGTTCGTCTGCTGGACAGCTAAATAGCCAGAGCTACTGATGTCAGCTTTTCATTCGGACGGTTCGCACACTACAGGCCGACTGATTCTACCTCTGTTTGGACAGTTTTTGAGCAACTTGCAATTGGACTATACAGACATTTGAAAAAATTAATGTATATTACCGCTGAATACAACGACCTAATCCTAGTTTTTGTTTGTGTGTTTTACGTATTATAAGATAAGGAAATAATTATTAATCTACTCACGTTAAAGTGAGTAAACCCTATTAGAAAGGAATGTTACTAACCGTGTAACTTTATAAACAATCTATGACAGTTTTAAACACTGTATTACTCTGAAGCATTTTAACGATAACATGTAGCTCTGTATCTCCGAAGAAGAGTATGACTTCGAACATTTCGTCTTCACCATTGTGGCTAACCTCTAAGTATCCTAATTGCTGACATCCGGGATCGTCTATATATTTTGGATCTGGTTTGTCTGATGACACAAGCTTAATGCGCGTCGAAGACCTATTCCCTGTAGAATATACGTTTCTGACTTGATGACCAATTGAAACTTCATCCCCCTGCTTGACATATACTTCAAATATACCATCGACATATTTTTCACCTTGGTCAACGATTACTTTTGAAGACAGATGGATGTTTGGATCAAATGGCACTCTCGCCTCTATTCCATACGTCCTGGATGCGATTCTTGATGCAATAATACGTGGCATATGTCCAAACCTTACTGCTCCCTTCAGAACAGCCAGTCCGGGCTCCTCTGGTACGATCAAACGCTTGTCTGGTAGTTTGGCTCGTATGTCTGCCTGAACAAGTTCACATTCACCAAATCCACCAACGACAATGATAGTGTTTACTTTTGTCATGATTGGTTCGGAAAGAATCTTGTGTATATGACTGACAGTTTGATCAATCGGATCTTGGAACCATGTCTTCACAATGGAGGGATCGACACGAAGCTTATCACCAACCGAAATTACCATATTGTTTAAATCCAGAGATGCGATCTTTTCTGAGACGCTCTGATTTTTAATTTCTCGACTCATCTCTTGTAATGAAGCGGAAACCCGAAAAGTTATCTTTCCTTCTGTATTTCTTTTAAAAGCGCGCTTTTTAGTTTCAAATTCGCGAAGGATATCGAAGAAATCGGTCATTTGTTCTTTCTTGAATCTTTCAATTGCAGGTTTTCCGAAGATTGATGTCAGCCAGGCTAAATAATTTTGATCGACGGCGTTTCCACCCCACGGACCGCCACTAGCTTTATGAAGCTCCCTTAACGATCCATTCGCTAACTTCTCGTGGACAGATATGTCTACAGTACCACCTGTTATGAGGCAAAAGGAACATAAAACATGTTAGAAATAAAACCACAAATACGTTATGCGTTTTGATACAATTATTGTATTAAGCAAGACTAAAATAACATGATATCTATTAAGTTCTGTCAGTTCGCAGTGTTAATAATCTTTGACACAACATTAAAAAAATACATCTAATTGTTGATTACCCACAATAGGAAGGGAATGGGTTTATAAATAAACTTACATACCTCCCAGATCAACTACCATGTATTGGGTCCCGGCTCCTGACAAATCTTTTCCCACTTCTGTAGAAACCGTCTGACACCAGATTGACGCTGCCTCTGGCTCGAGAGCCAGCTCGAGCCTGTCGCTATCAATCATCGCCTTATTAATGCAAGCACAACACATGATTATTTTCACTTACCAATCCAGCAGAATAAAAATCAAAGGAGTTAGAGGACATCACAAACAATATTTGAGAAAAAAGAAGGTTTTTCAAAACGTACAGATTACCTTATTTTAAGATAAGTAATTACAAATATAATTTTTAATGTGATGGGCCTGCAGATTACTGCAAGTATTAACTAGTATTTTATTACAATTATTGATGTATTCCTCATGCTTCTATAATTATTACTTTATGGTGTTTCATCAATTAATTAATTGATTAATCTTTATTATTAAATAACGTAAATGTATCTAAAACAGATTCAGAAAGCCAAACAACTGCATTTCATCTACTTACTTTCATCGCAGCTTCTCTCATGAATTGTTTTGCCTTGTCGCTCCAGATCGCCGGAACGGTCAGCACGTATTTTATGTCTGACTCGGCAACACCTGTTATCTGTGTGTTTAATGTTTTCAGCAAGTGGTCTCTTAGGTAACCAATGGCCATGGCAAAAATTGTAAGAGCTGGCATAGTCTTACCGCTTATATCCTCAACGGTCGCATTTCTTGATAAACCCTTGTAAGAAAAAACACATTAAAGCATTACCGGCTCGATATGTTTGAAATGAAAAAGCTTTTACGAATACAACAGTTTCACATTTATCTGTTTTATATTTATTACTTGAAGAAATAACTCCTTATCGTGTTACTCCATAGTACATGTATATACGTGTTTTACAGTGTCTCATGTGCGAACAGCGTAGATCCAGATCAGCTGGCACAACCGTGTTTCTGATAAGGATCTACACTGTTCGCTTCATGGTCAGAGCAACATAACGATTCAAAAAGTTAGGTGTAGATCCGGATGTAGAAGATGGCTGCTTGGTATCTTCACTGGTCGCCAGTCGACATAACCCGTATAAATGGAGTAAGGGTTAAAGTTTTACCTGATTATTATGTAATAACATCTTAAATCTCCTGAACAGAAGCCAATCATGATGTTTGTCGTCTTCTGCTAGACTGGCGTACTTGTTCTCCGCATCGTAACCAAAGGAATGGAACTCCCTTGTTGGTGTTAGTAGAATGCATGTAGGGGTCTTTAGAGATATAAGTTTCTCACTCCCGGCATTCCAACCATTGTTGGTTTTAATATTCATTGGATCGTCTCGAAAAGAAAATGCATAACCACTGTATGTTGTTCCAAAGTCAAAAGCTGCGACTAAAAGATGTTGCGGCGATTCTGGCCCTTTACTTGACAAGTTAACAGGCGATTCTGGCTCCTCATTGTCTATGTTTTTCCTTAAACGTAAATTCAAGAATGTTTTGATTTATGGTATACGGTATAAGGTATATGGTATTACCCTCAACGGTCATATCCATTCAATATATTTCCGTTTTGAACAATATCACTTATAAATAAGCAACGTTTTTAATTTTTGTTTTCAGAATGTGCCAATGTAGGTTCTTTTCTTGGCCTAAAAGGAAAGTCAACTGTTCTTCATTCAGAGTTTTAAAGAGAAAATGAATTGACACACGACACGGCAGAAGATGTCTATGGCCATATGTATTTTTATATGTCTACGGTCTTTTTTTGTGAATTTCGGAATTATGTGTTTTTACTCGTGACTCAGCCACTTGTGAAAAAACTAATTCCGGAACTCTCTCGGTATAATAGAAAAAATGTCACCTTGGGTAAACTGTTTTGGTAGAACTAGGCAGAGCCTCGTTCCCATTAAAACAGTTTACTCATGTTAAAGATTTTTTCCCATACGAAACGCTCACACTCACTATTAAAACAAATACATGTACCCTGTATTTGCAATATGGATGTAGATTTTTTATTAGTTCATTATCTATTTATTACTGTCAACTGATCTTGAATAGAGATCATGTTGTGTAAGCTTCTTTATATATTAAAAAAGTGAAATATGCATATCAGGAATGGCCACATCCAGCAGACACAGCCTCCCACACAGCCAAAAAGTAGAAAGGAAAAGAGAGCATGGCATTACAATAATCAGTTTCAAAATTGACGCTACAAACAATTAACGAAAGTGAGAACCCGAGGGGTTACCGCCTTGGAACAGTCAGTGGCAAAACAAATTGCCACTGGGGGTTTAAACCAGGTTCTAGGGTGCACCAACCTCACACTTGCCCCCAACAGGTTCTCGTATCACAAAACAAGTACAAGTTGTCTTGGTGAAATAACTCCAACTCACACATTAGTTGTCAGAAGGACATCGCTTAATTCGAGGAGGAGATGACTGAGTTGAAATATCATTTACATGTTCTCAGTTTAATTCGATTTTTGTTTTATTACAAAAAAAAAAAAGAAAAGAAAATTTTACGAGCTTCGTTGATCTTTGGCTTCACCGCAGCTCTCTTCCTTTTTAGATTTTCCTCTTAATCTTGAAAGCAAGCCGCTCATGTTCTGCAAAAGAAACAACTGCAACAAAAAGTGATGAAAAACCCAAAACGGTCGTTCTGTCTGTTGTTTGGTATCATGAATTTCTCCAGCCTAATAAAAAGTGAGTTTGATACACAGCTACAGTATAGTTACTATGGTCGAAGCACAAACGCAGAATTGTCCAACTACAGTAAGGTATCTTTTGTTCATTTTTCACGAAAGAAGGTGTGAAAACTCCACAGAAGTATTCCAAATTCCAAACATCATAGTTTTACCATTCTATATCTGTTATCGGCTCATGATGGATATTCGTATAATTTCTGAATAAGTGCTTCAATTAGAGTTGTTGCTATGGTAAAAAAAACGGTTCCTCTTCATGTAAGCAAACACTTTTAATTTTAAACTGTTATTGTGTCTTTACATTTTAAAACATGATTTATTTTAGTAAAAATTACTTACGAAATTCCGGTTGGTTTAATTTTATGTAAAACAAAAGTTATGTTATGTATTAATTATGATAATGTAATCTTTGTACTGAGCGAATTCGACGAGTTTTCTAATTTTAACTTGTTTCGCTTTAAACTAAATGCGATAACATGTTGAAATCATCACCTGACTAACAAGATTATTAAATCTTGCACACGTTTAAATGAGATAAAACATTTAGAAACTTGTATCTTAAAATATACTCACGGCCCGATATACTTGAGCAAGGATTTTTAGGTATCGTATTAAATTAATAATGGAATGCAATTCAAGAAACGTAAACTGTGTACCTTTAATACATGAAGTGTTTTGTATCTCTTTCCTTATTTAAAATTATAGTGAACTATTCATATCAGGAAAATACACACTCAGAAAACGCAATATCCACACGAAGCCAAACGTTAGAGAGGGAATGAGAGAATGGGTTCAAAAAATTATCCATTTTAAATCAGACACCACAAATAATGAGCGAAAAATCGAACTTGCGGGATAACCAGTGCCGAAAGTTATAAAACTGAGTATGGAAACCAGTCTCAAATCTCAAGCATGTGATTGTCTGAAATGGCGACTGGTCGCCATTTCAGCCAATCAGATGCTTGAGATTTGAGACTGGTTTCCATGCTCAGTTTTATAACCTCCAGCCCAGCTTGGAACAGTCACTGGCAAAACAAGTTTTCACATCGGAGAAAACAATAATTTATTGAGTTGCGCTCAACCCGGCGCTAGGACTGCATTGCATAACTGCTCATGAACAGGCTCAGTTAAACGAGCCTGCAACATTTTCATATTTGTCGTGTTCGGTTGCTTTCAAAGTTCCCTTTCCATCTATTTCATTATCACAGTAGCGTTGTTTGTGCAGTGTGGTGGCTTTAAAAAGTCTCCCTGTACACTCAATCATTATTGTTGTCACATTTGTCACCCTATAAACCTGGTAAACGAGTAATTAATGATTGTTTAGTTAAATAAAGTTATGTTTATGTTAAAAATGTTTTCAAAAGTTGATGCTCGAAATTCATTAAATGATTAAATATCATTAAGGTATGCTTGTTTCCTGTAAATGTGTTGTTTATCTTCTTGAGTGATCGATAATGACAGGCAGTCTAGCATGATCATACCCGGTACGATGGTTAGATCTTATAGAAGTTGATATTTCCTCTTAAATTAGAGAAAGGTTTCGAGTACTCGAGTACTCGATCGGAACAAGATCCGAGTACCCGAGTACCGATTTTGCTACTCGTTCCCATCCCTACTTTGAACTGTTTACAGTTAAAGACTAAGAATAGTCATTTAATGGGAAATACAAGAACATAAAATCGCTTACTCACACTAACGCAATTATTCTGACCAACATATGATCTCACCGAACAGTACAGTACAGCGCAGGGCAGTGCAGTGCAGAGTAGCGCAGTGCAGTGCAGTACAATATAGTGAAGTGAAGTGCAATGCAATGCAGTGCATCACCGGGACCAAACCACAAACACAAAGCTTACAAACACGTTCTGACAAACTTTGAAACGCTAATATTAATTTTATAAATTTTAAAATGAAATCCATTGTCAAGAATGTTAATTAATTGATGTTAACAAGTACTAGAGCGGCTAACGACAAACAACTGCACTTTTTTATTTTTTTATTAAACGTCATTCACTACTATAGATATGTACTAGGCATTCTGAAAACCCCTACTTCCTGTTCTGTTCAAGATGGCTGACATTTATGAAAAAAAACTGGAGATTTTACTTCACACTTGTCACTTCACACACATGCATTATTTCGAAAATAGCTTATATATACATTGTTATTCATTGTCTATGTTCAGAGACGATACGTTATGAGTCTTGTTTGACTAAAAAGTTTTGTTATAATAGAAATTCTTATAAAACAAATTTTCAATAATACTTTTGAACTGGCCAAATGAATAAGGTTTTTAAAAAATACATTGTATCTATCAAAACAATTACGACGAATCAACATTCTATAGCTTAATATAATAATACCTTAGCACAAATAAGAAAAGACTGAAATTCGTTCAGAAAGAAACAACAACTCTTCATTGGCAAGCAAGAATGAAATCATCTACTTAAAATATGGTCGAAATTTAAAGATACACTACTGTGACATACAAAAAGCGGAAGCAAAAACTTTTCTCGCCACTTGACTTTAAACCAGGTTCTAGGCTAGATTACCAATCCTACAGCCTCCTACCAGCTTCTTTCAACAATGAAAAATGACAAGTTGCTACTTAAAATTTTCTCCAACCCTTCAAAACATCTGTCTTATATTGTTATGTTTAAATGAGCGGGTACACGTAAAAACAATCCAATAAAGTTTAGAGAACGTTAAGTAAGTCAAGAATGCGTTTATACACTAGAAATGACAATAAAAGTTTTATTCTTAATGATTCGAGGTTTTAGGTACTTGTCTGCTTAAGTATCAAAAGTGTTTCTTAGTTTCGGTATTAGCGTAAAACAATTTATCAAATAATAATATTATTAATAGTGAGAATTCAAAATAAATTCGTTATACTTTTACAACATTATTGTAAGCCTTATCGGCAGTCACTACTTTACAATAATTATTGAAGTCGTGGAATTATCTTGAAGATGATGACAAAAGGTTAAACAAGTAACAGTAAGTAGTCAATAACTGTTGTATATTTTTTATCAATTACAATAGTAAGTTTCATGATATATTGTATTACGTTTTTTTCATACTTTTATAACTAGAAATAATTAAAAATTTAATCCCCTTTTTACAAAAAACATTTAGAATATGCCCTTTGCTTAAAACGGTGTAATCGTGTGATATAATAATACTCATAGTTCAACAGTGAATACCGCGAACAACCAGACAAGTCTCATTTTTGCAGTTGTATCTGTCACCAATTTTCTTCCAAGATAACAATGAACGTGAGATCTTATTGTTTCTACCAGATTGACCCTAAAAATGTTGATATATTCTACTGAAAAAAGCATGACTTTGCTGCATTTAAATACATAAATGCGGTCATTTGTTTTCCAAACTGAATTAGAAAAAATTGAATCATTCCTGAATCTTTGAGGTTTCTTTTTTATAGGTTTTCAGTTTAATATTAATTTATACTATATATTATACATTATTATTATATTGTTGAAGAATCTTAATCAAAGGTTCTTCCCTTTGGATAAAAATGTTTGATTTACTCAAAGCCTGTTAGTTGCTAGTCCGACAATAAAGCAGTAAGCTAAGATTCCTTTTAGTTATCGATACATTGTCATTTAAGGAATAAATTTCGTGTTTGATAAGTTCACCGAGTCTTGAACGTCATTAGGGCTGGTTAAAGTGTTTGGAGTCCGAAGGACTCCACGCGTGCTTTAACCAGCCCTAATGACGTTCAAGACTCGGTGAACTTATCAAACACGAAATTTATTACTTATATTTACACCTCATTTTATCATTTTGTTTCTAAATTTAATATAAAATATATACTTTTTACTAATTTCGAAATGTTGTTTAAAACATTTCTTACCCCGGGTTTGGCATTTGGACTGGTCCGCCTATTTACTCAAATAAAAAAAATCATACTACGACCAAAAATAGTTCCATGTTTATTGAACACATTCATCCGTTTTTTCAAACATTTATAAACAGAAAAACCTAATATTTCACAACAAACATCAAATTTGTATCACAGCAAGTACTATCTATGCGAGTAAATGATAGTCTAAGTAAAAACCATTATTTTGGCGGGATGTTAGAAAAGGCTAATGCGTTTTTTTTTAACCAATGATAATTATAGAAAATGGAACGTGCTTACTTGTTTACTTCCGGTTTGAGGGGAAAGCAACTAAAAATAAAAGTAATCTAAAAATAGCAACATTCCAGGAAGAGCTATCTAAAATTAGCAACAATTATAAAAATAGCGGGGATTTCATGACGTCAACAGGGCATTCCTTTACCAGGATAGATTGCAGTTTACCGGTACGAGTTTACATCCGACCCCGATTGTACCCATTGCGCGGTGATAAGGCTAACGGTGTTCATTGCGCGGTGATAAGGCTAACGGTGTTCATTGAAGATTGAACTTCACTCGTCCGGTAAAGGATATTGAAGCAGTGGAAATAAAGGTGTAAATATTTACCTGTATTTCTTTGGTAAAATAATGTGTGGTGTTGAAGTCTATGCAAAAAACATTGAGAAGCTCTGCTTGGTTGTTCAGCAACACCACTTTTTATCAAGACACAGAAAAGGGGGCAAATAACCAACATGTTCATTTGAAACTCGTCGTCTTAATTGATATAAAACTCGGCAAAAGCCTCGTTGCATATTGATTTAGATGACTCGTTTAATAATTTCAGTATAAATTGATCGCTATGTTGTCCTCTATGTAATATGTTTTCAGGTCATGGACAAAATTAAACAATTCGGTCGTCAATTAATTTCAAAGTTAGAAAAGAACATGAAAAACGAAACGAGAGATGAGGGGGAGGATGAGAGTTTATCGTCTGCGTAAGTGATTTTTTCTCCGGTACTTATTTTCCGGCGTAAGCTATTTTTCTCCAGTTGTTATTTTCCTGGGTGGTATTTTGTTTCCTCGGAGTCCGTTAATTATTTTCCACTACTTGTTACTATCTTTTTTATCTCGGAAATACTTTTAGGTTGGAAGTGTTATGACTAATTCTGTATTACTTATAGCAAAAAATAAATGCAAAATCCTGTCGACTAGTGTTTATAGGTTATTATACGTTTTACTGTACAATACGGGAATATATTTGGGCGAGTACACAGCTTGAAAAGTCACATTGGACGAGCCGATAGGCGAGTCCAATGTGACTTTTCAAGCTGTGTACGAGTCCAAATATATCCCGTATTGTACAGTAAAACGTCTAATAACTTTTTTATTCTATATCTTATAAATGAAGCATGACTTTTCAAGCGTTTAAAGACTATTCCATGTATATTCCATATTGTACGGTCCAATATTTTATGAACTTCTACATTTCTCTTTCATTCGGATCATTTTTACGGTCAACGGCTTTTATCGTTGTAAAACAATGGTAAAGTGCATTTGCACTTAATCATCCAATATGAAAAAATACGGACTTTTTGGATCCAATACTGGAAAATATTGGACGGTCACGTGGTACAATTAAAGGACGCTAATTGGATGAATTTATTAGATGTAGAATAAAAAATGATATTGCCTCTAGTGGGGAGCGAACCCGTACGGCGACAGCGCCTTGCCATGCAAAATGATTTCGAGGGCATAAAGCGTCATTCATGTAATGATGAATCTTTAGTGCGTGTAATACCACATGTGTGATTATTCCTCTGGACTTCCAGATCCCATAAATAACCCTCAGTTTGTTATTCAATATGGTTCATACTGTTATTTTTTCTTCTTATCAAAACTTGGTCTCTTCCTCTCTCCTTTTTGGCTGTGTGGGGATGCTGTGTTTTTCTGGGTGTGGAAATTCCTGATATCCTTATTTCACTTTTTTATTATCATGTCATTCATGTTTTCAACAACACTTGATAGATCCTTACCATGAAGTACTCACTGAGATCATATAATTAATTTAATGTCAGATATATGCACCCCATGTGTTTATTTCGTTGATGTATTTTCCGAAGATAGGGCTTATTTCTACAAATATATTTTATTATTATAATAATTAATAATATCACAGGCACTATGATCAAAAGTTAAGTTGTATTGAAGCACACCGTCGATAAAATCATTTTGGATATATTTATTAAGTATTTTGTTTTGACATAATGCAGGAGCCGACATAGTACGTTAACGGTTCATTGTGTTTATTAAAATTTAATATTGCCCACTTGTATAAAATGAACACACGTTAAATGGTATTAAAATTTCCAGATTACCCCAAACTCAGTACAGTTACATATAAAAGGATGATGAATTATGTGGCTTCTTTTAAATTCTTGTAAACTAAAGAAACGTTTGTAACAATATCACCCCATGATTATTAAGCATTGTCTCTTAATATGGTTTTGAATAGGGATGTCAACGGATACCATTTTCGTTATCCGGATATCCGTATATACTATCCGAATACTATCCGGATAACCGTATAGATCGGCGACTTTGTCAGTTACGTGATGACGTCAATATTCCCGCCTTTTTTCAACGCATAGACGTAGAATTGAACTTCGGATCTACGACAACTTGTCAAAAGATACTTGAAAGAATAATATATTGTGATGAGTGTTTTGTTTCTGCCAAGTGTCGCCGCAGATAATAAGCGCTTTGTTACGATTGATCGATAGTCTTCTTAATTTTATTATTATCTCTTGAAATAAGTTCACGCGATTTGACTACGCGATTGTAATTCACTGTGAAAATTGAGTAAACTCTTGTTGATTTCTTTTAATGCAATTAAATTATTAAGCTGCTGCATACGACTGTTACATTAAGTTTTTAAGGTTCTCTCTGTCCATCTGTTTTTCTGCAAATTGTCGTACATTTTGTTCCGTTCGAACATCTTGATACGTTTGTGATCTTAGCTGTGACATTGAGATTTATCTGGTATGTTCCATAGACTATACATGTATTTACCAAATCACAAAAATTAAAAATGAACAACAAATGCACAATATTTCATAATGTATTCATTATTATATCTCTCGCCGTTATCATCTGTATTTGCTCAAAATTACATCTGCAAAAACAGTCAAGATATTCGACAATAAACGCGACAGCATTACGGGGACTTTCGCAAACTTAATTGACAATAATTGACAGCGCTTATTGGAAGACAATCGAGTTACCGTTTCGTTTCGTTTAGAATAGAACCTGACGATCAATATAGAGTCTGAAATTATCTGATAATGAAATCTGAACAGGTGTATAGAAGCAATTGTTGAAGCATTTTGAACTGTTAAAGATGTTTTTTACAAACTTTTACGAATATTCGGATACGAAATTAGTTTCCGGATACTGACTTACTATCCGGATATCCGGATATTCGGATATTCGTTGACACCCCTTGTTTTGATTAAAAGTTGCAAAGACCTATGTTTATTACCCTATATTTATTTAATCCGAATATCTGAACCTCCGTTATACAATCACGTTAAAATGATCATAAGACCATACAATTGAGATTGGAGAGCAGACTCAAAATTATAGATTTGACTGGACCATTATGAGACTGCTATAATAACTATCGAATACCATATCTTATTTTACCCTTTAAATCTTTAAATCAGTCCATTCTAACATTTAAGGCTCAAACCGAAACAGGAAGTCGTGGATTCAGATCACCTCTTGGTAGCAGCGTTTGATTTTGGAACGACATACAGTGGATATGCACTATCGTTCATTCAGGATCCAATGGAAATTCAGATCAATCAAGCATGGAATTCTGGGAATTTGATGTCTCTCAAGACTCCTACATGTATTCTTCTGACGCCTCAGATGGAATTCCATTCGTTTGGTTACGAGGCAGAAAATTACTACACGCGTCTGGTAGAGGACCACGAACACGATGGCTGGTTTCTGTTTAAAAGATTTAAAATGTTTCTACACAACAATGAGGTATTTATATTTAACATGGACTAGATATTTGATTGTGTTTATTTGGTTTATTTGGGTATGGAAGGCATGTGGACTATTTGAAGTGTGTGAAGTCCGATATTTTAAAATGACGTCATAAAGCGTAGCATGTATACATTGGTTATTAAGCATCTCGAGATTAAATTATCATAATAAGGTTAAAATGTGTAATAAAAATCGCCAATTAGAAAATAATGAGATATGTCGTCTGCTGAATTTTATAACGTCATTTCAAGAATTGACGTCAACTGTGGGAGTTCATGGTACCGTTTCTGGTGATGCGTCTCATATTGAGAATGCAAAAGAAACACTGTATATCCCATGTAGTAATTTATCATAGATAAATTTTGATGGTTTTGATATAATGAAACGTTTTGCGTTTTAAAACAAGATTATTTTTCCTAAAGTAATGATAGAAAATATAAAAACAGTATCTTACTCGCATAAACCACTGGAACATTGAACCAGCGATTCCAAAATAAGTTGTGTATAACCCAGTTAATTGATTTTGCATAAAAAATTGAACTTTTAACACTACTTGCTAGGTTTGTACGTGTAAGTTTAGAGCCAGTTCCTATCACACATGTCATTTGTGCTCGAATTATACATTGCCGTGGATCTATATTGTCATATCTAATTTAGTTTTCATGTAATCGTGTATTTTTGAAAGAAGGTTTTAAATTTAGGGTTTAACAAGAGATGCAGTCATGAAAGATGTCAACGGCAAGTCGGCTCCAGCATTAAAGGTGTTTGCAATGGCCATAGGTTATATGAGGAATCACTTGGTCACCAACTTACAAAAACAAATAAGTATCTTAGAGTCTGATATAAAATACGTACTCACAGTTCCGGCGATCTGGAGTGATAAAGCAAAGCAATTCATGAGAGAGGCTGCGATAAGAGTAAGTTTTGAGTTGTGTTTTTTTTCTCCATTGCTATGATCCTTTGTTGTTTTCTAGCCATAAAATATAGAAACTAAGTATTCATTTATCTAAAACCAAATGTAATATGTTGACAAATATCTTCATCATAGTATAATCATCAATCATTGTATAACCAGGCTCTTTTCCCCTTTCTACTTTTTGGTTGTGTGGGGAGGCTGTGTCTACTGGTCCCAAGGTTATAAAGCTGAGATTGGAAACCAGTCTCAAATCTCAAGCATCTGATTGGCTGAAATGGCGACTGGTCGCCATTTCAGCCAATCAGATGCTTGAGATTTGAGACTGGTTTCCATGCTCAGTTTTATAACCTTGGGCACTGGATGCGGCCATTCCTGATATGAGTGTTTCGCTTGTGAATTATGCATATCAGGAATAGCCACACTAGAAACACACCCTTCACACACAAGGCCAAAAAAGCGAGGAATAAATCATGTTTAATGAACAATTAAAAATACACCACAAACAATTAACGAAAATGAGAAACAGAGGCGTTAGCGCTTTGGAACGTTTGAACTTAGTTGACTTGGTGAATAGCTCTACCCAACCAAAATTGAATGAACTTGAATAAATTTGTATTTAACTTTTCAAATAAACATTATTTTTCTTATACACTTAGAAGAAATTGTAAATTTATGAAAAAAAAAACTATTATAGACCATCTGTTCGTATGTCATTGTACTTTTTTGAAGATGGTGATCACAAAGTATTTAATAAGCCAGCTAAAAGTCAGTTAAAGGCCATATTCTTGACCACTGCTGCAGTATAATTTTTGCAAAGTTAATCCTTAGCTAGTGGTAGGAACGCTTTTGGCGTGATTGCACTATTTGCACCATGCAGTGCAAAGAGATATTGTCAGTTTCATTTTATGAAACCAAACAGCACATGTGTTGATAAATTTTCAAACAATTAATTTAAATGGGTTTAAGCAAATATCGTCAGTTAAAAAGCCTCCGGCTTTAAAAATGTTGACGAATAGAAGAATACATGTCCCATTAAGTACACATTTAATGTTGATAATTTATATATATGCTTGGAACTGCAGGCAGGCATTGAAACCAGGAGACTAATGCTTGCACTTGAACCGGAAGCAGCATCGGTTTGGTGTCAGACAATATCGACAGAAGCATCAGGAAGTTTGTCCGATCCGGGATCACGATATATGGTCGTCGACCTAGGAGGTAAAGATTAGCTCGTTTATGTCCCTTTAATTACACCTTACCGATGTTCTAACTTTCAGGATAAGTTTACATGGTTATTATCATGTCTACACGACACTAACTACACCAATTATAGTATTACCTAACGCTGCTGTTCATGGAATGGTATTAATATGAAAATACCGCATTGAAGGTTTCATTTTAACCGTCATATCCATATGCATATATCATTTTGAGATGGATCGAAATTGTAAGTAAGTAAATAATGAGTTGCGCTCTGTTAGACCGTATATGTCACAAAACATATATGTCACACGTGTGATATATTCTGTCGAATACGTGACACGTGTGATATATTCAGTCGAATACGTCACACCCTTTAGCCGAATATGGGACATAATTATAATGTGACTTATTCGGTTGGAATGAATTTTTCCACACTCATCAAAACGTATTTGTCACTTGCCAAAAATGTGTCAAAAATGAAAACGGTGTATATAAATATTAGTCCAATTGCTTAAAGTGTTAAAGAACATTAACCTAGTGCTGGAATTGTTAATATCATCATCATCATCATCATCATCATGCAACATCGATGCGATAACAGTATCGCGCTGTCATGTTCGATACTCTGAGACAATACTGTTGTCGCAATGTCGCAAAAGTTATGTCATTATCTTGTTTATATAAATTAAAAAAAAACAACAGATTTTTCGTGTAATAATGTGATGTTCTTTTAAATAACTGTTAAAGTCATGTCAGTTTCTTGTTTAAAAAAGTTATAAAAAATATCCCAATGTTGTTAATTTTACTAAAAAACTTGATGTCAGTTTCTCGTCTATTAAAACTATTTGTGTTAAGTTCTTGTTGCCCCTTACTGTACATTGCATATCTGCAAGTCGAAAACGTTACAACAAAAACAATCACACGTGATGATGATGTTGATAGTGATGTTTCGTTGGCGGTAATGAGAGCATGCTGCTGCTACGATGTTTAGAATTGTTAATTGTATGAAATGTGTGATATCAACGGTGAGACATTTTATCGCTAATTTGCACAAAACGTATATGCCACATGAAGACAGGTGTGACTAATTCGGCAGAATATGTCACATACGTTTCGTGACATATACGGTCTAACAGCGCTCAACCCTGGGCCTGTCGGATTTCTATTACTGACCATGAACAGGCTCAACAAAGCCGATCCTGCAATATTCTCATATTTTATTGTGTTTAGTGGCTTTCTTCAGTTTCATTTTAATCTATTTAATTAATCAGCGTGGATTTGGAGTATACTCTTAAAACGTGAAAAAGGAAACATTAATTGCACTCCTTTTACTGTAATAACTATTAAATTTGCTACATGCTTTTGGAAACCACTGACATTTAATAAAGGTAGGGGGTAATTCAAAAATAACTAAGTAATATTATCTAAAACTAGAAGTTTACATTTTAGACTTAATGTTTCAATATCGTGTGGAGTCGCGCTTGAAGGGAAAAAACTGATCTGTTATAAAATAAAAATCTAAATTGAAAAAGTCAAACATGCAAGAGATGAGTTATCAGTCATTTAGCGATGTTTATCCTTTTGTTTTTCCCAATAACTTTCTCTGTAGTCTTTTTTTTGCTTACAAAAGTATTCAAAAGTCCTTAATTTTGGATTAGTGTAACAATTTTTTAAAACTGTATTTTCAAGGAGGAACTGTTGACGTATCTGTCCATGAAAAACTATCCGATGGTTCCTTGAAGCAACTTCACAAATCAAGTGGCGGCCCGTGGGGAGGGTGTGTCGTGGATGAGAACTACATGGCTTGGTTAGCAGGCCTCTTTGGAAGCACAACTTGGGATAGATTTAAGAAAGAACAACTTTCTGATTACCTCGAAGTATTGCGGGAATTCGAAACAAAGAAACGAACAATTAATTACGATAACAAGACACAAGTTACTGTTCGCATCTTTGCCTCCTTAAAAGATATACATCAAGAATGTGAGCATCGGACCATTCAGGAAACAATCGCAGAGAAAGGACTAAGTGAAACGGTCAAATGCTTAAGCGATAAGCTTCGTATCGACGCTGCCATCGTCATGGAATGGTTTCAAGATCCTATTGATAAAATTCTTAACCACATGAATGGAATCCTTGCACAGCCAAAACTTGTCGACGTTAATACCATCTTGCTTGTCGGAGGATTTGCCGAATGCGAATTGGTTCAATACAAATTGAAGAAACATATACCAAACACGATTTGGGTTATCCCAGAAGAAGCAGGCTTGGCTGTTTTAAAAGGAGCAGTAAGGTATGGACATCTTCCTGGTATTGTCACAGAAAGGGTTGCATCCTTCACATATGGAATGAACACAAGCGATCTGTTTGATCCAACAGTTCACCCAAAATCGAAGCTGGTGTTGTCAAATGGTATGTTTTTAGTGGACAACGTTTTTGGAGTTTTTGTGAGACAAGGGGATGAGATCACTATAGGTCACGAGGCAAAAAGAATAATTACACCGGTCTTGAAGAATGAAACAAGTGTAAATATCTATATTTCAGGTAAACCCAATCCCCTATTTGTGGATGATCCTAGCTGTCAGAAAATAGGTTCATTAATCGTGAGTCATCCAGGCGAAGAGCCCTTAGAAGACAAAGAATTTGAGGTCACCTTTTACTTCGGCGGCACAGAACTTCATGTCACAGTCCGATTGCTTAAAAATGACCAAGAGATAAAGGCAATCATAGATTGTTTATAGCTTATTTCAACACAACATGGAAATAAGCATACATCTTATTTACTTATAGGAAGTTTTATTCGATAAAACATCTTCAAAGCTCTAAAGTAGTTAATTATATTCCTATGAGAAAATGTGGAACAGATTGAAACAAAATGAACGGGTGTTCTAGCAAATTCGTTTATCAAATTGAAGAATGTGTCCGTTATAATAATTAGGTTTTGAAATACATTAATTAGGTTTTGAATTATATGTAAAAAATACGTAGTAAGCAATCACTGGCATGAATTTAAAATCATTTATTTGAAATTAATATGATATTTTTTAAATGAGTCTACCATTTCTTCTTGTGGATCAAATTAAATTGTCCATGGCTATTGTATACTACGATACATAGTTCGATATCCCGCAGAAATTCCATTTTTATCTATAACATATATGATAGCTATTTAGTGTGTTTAAATAAAATATTTATTGGACGCACGAATTTATGGGTTTTAAGAATAATTTTGAAACGTGTCACCACTTGGAAACAGGCGATAATTTAAACATTTTATGACGACATCAAACTGGCGCATTGGCCGTTAAAATAAGATAATTTGGTTAAATTGTATCAAAGTTCACAAGTTGATTGTATAATAATTTATTATGTCTTAGGGATATTACTTTTGCTTTTACATGTAGATATAAATATATAAGTCTTTATTATAGAACTATACTGCAGGCGTCCTAAAAATTACAGAGCAAGTTTGAACAGTTTAAAGAGAATTTGAAAGGGAAAGAACTTTTTTGCAAGATCCTAGTAAAGAAGATAGAGAGAAGGGAAGTAAAGAAACTAAAATGAAATAAAATTTAATAATGGGAATATAAATTGAATATTTTAATATTATTACTTTAAATATTTGTTTCCGAGAATGAGATATTGGGAAATAATGATGTTGATAAAACATGGTCATAGCGACAAAGCACAGCCTTGCAATTCCGACAGCGCAACCGATTGATCTAGCCTGAACAACCGTGTAAAAGTTTATAATAACCAGCTTTATGTAATTTTGTTTAATTTCTTGCGTGGAAGTACAGCATATTTAAAATGTTGGTCAAAATGCGTTATCATAACTGGACCCCTAAATGATGATTCAGATGAAGTTAAGAATTACTTAGAGATTACTCTCACATCATCGTTTGGGATGGAACGAAATTGCACTGTTTATGGGTGAATATTGAGTTGCGCTTATCCGGGGCTAAGCGGCGAAGGCAGTAATATGCATTTACATTACTGCCCACGAAAAATTAAACCGAGCCAGCAATAATTTTATATTTTTCGTGTTCGATGGCTTCCAATGCTTCATTTTCATCTATTACTAGTATATGCATACTTTCTCAAAACGGTTCTTTTAAGATTAAAAACACTAAGACTACGGAAATGGACAAAACATGCTAGATTGCCATCCGATTTTCAAATCAAATATGGCTTTTTTCATAAAGTAAAAAATATACGGTAAAATTTATATTTGTTTATACTTATGTTGTGCATTTGCTCAAGGCGTATAATTTCGTGTTAAGTTCGGTGTCTAGAATAATTTGCTTCAAGTAGTTATTAGTCAAAAAAATTAAAATAAAATATGCTAAACGATATTGATTGTGAAGTTAAATAAAACCTTAAGTTAAAATAAATGAATAAAAATGAATATTAGAAAGAGCCTCGTGGCTATTATAGAGGACGGATGAGCCGTTATCTCCAGAAATGGCTGTTATAGAGGATACATCATCTCTATTTCTGTTAAAATGCTGTGTGTGTTTGTATGTTTTTGTTTTTGTTGTTATTTTGTAACATATATGCCATGTATAAGTTGTTTTATGATCAACATGTTAAATCGATATTTAAGTCAGTTGTGTACTTACTTATGTTATTATTTGTGAAAATTGTTAACAGTAACCACAGAAACAAAACTGAAGCAGCTGTAATACATGGGAAGTTAAAATGTTGTACCCAGTAGCGATTAGGGGAAACCGGGGTTAGTCCGGCCCCGGGTATGTTCTGCACATTATCATTTTAAATACAAAAAAAGGTTTAGAGCGCGTGTCTATAATGTAATGTCTCTTATAATGAAATTAGTGTTCTGTGTACAAAATAGCGACTATGTTAACAAAATTTTCGATTTTGTGAAGGAAATTGTTTGTTTTTTTTACTGTTAAGTAAATTTTTCACAAATATTTGAGTTTTTATTTGCCATGAGTTTCTTCATTATAAGAACATTAATTATTTTACATTAATGTTAAAACATCCCCCAGTTAAGTCACAGCTTCTTCTTTTCACCTTCAAAACTATACACGCAGGTATCATGTGAGGTTTATAAACAGTCAACAAGGGGCTAGTTCGGCCATCGGGGCAGGGGCATGTTCGGCTAGTAGCTGAATAACCCCTTTGCTCCAGCATAGTTTTATTTTCTTGATGAAAACTTCGTGTTTTTATAAAATGAAGTGTATTTACTATCACAGCTTAGATAAAACAAGTTTTGGTTCGAAAAAAAACGTCCTTTCTTATTTTAGATATACCATACATGTTTTAGGTGATCGGTATATTATAGGATTCTCATTCTGAGAACTACACTGACATATTCAATGTATTTTTTTAAAGAATTATTACGATTGGTTTTGTATATTTTGGAACATATCTAACCATAGTTCGAAATTACAAAAGAAAACATATTAGTAAGTCCAAGGCACCAGACGTCTATAGAAAGGAGTTTGAACATTACAACAACAACCAACACGAACACATATACCTTCTCATACCACAGAAACCTTAGTTTCCAACAGAAAACATCCAGACATCACATATATGACATTTTACACTATATGCCTTCCTACAAATATATAGGCATATAGGGTGAAATGTCGTTTATGTGGTGTCTGAATGTTTTCTGATGGAAATTCAGGTTTATGTGCTTGTACACACTAAATGCACATGCACTCATGCGGATTCATATACGTATATAACACAACAAGTTATAGATAAAACATGTTTAAATTATTGTTAATAAAAGCTGATTTCTGAGCCTACATTTTTGTACATTATGCTTCTTATAGTTTTTTTAAGTCTACAAGAACATAATTTAAAAAAAATCTGCCCGAAGGCCGAACATGCCCCAGGGGGTAGCCAAACTTGCCCCAATGTCGGGGCAAGTTTGGCCACTTTGACCTTATTACTTCGAAAACCAATTACCATTTCTTTCAAAGAGAAACTTCATTTAAAGATAATAGGTAATCAAGACCTTATAATTTCTTTACTAATTATTACAATTTGTAGAGATTTACATTTTGAATTCATTAAAAAATTGCATGTTTTTAAAAATGGGGCCGAACTAGCCCCGGTCTCCCCTATGACTGATAATAGACACAACGGGGACGTTACCTACCAAAGAAAACTAGGTTACGGCTGTTTACCCCGTCGGAACGATTTGTTGAAATAGAACGACCTTCTGGCAATTTTTCCAAATATTAAATTTCTAAAAGTCTAAAATCTATTTGCACTTTTGTGATAACTGATGGAACCAATGAGCAACAAATAAAAACTTAGCAACTTCCTCAACTATTAATATTCAAGTACAATGTACTATACATAAATATGGGCTGTAAATTAAATTGCCTCTACCGGGGAGTAAACCCGTACCGTCACGGCGACAAGTCCTAACTATGCAATTCCTACAACACGACCGACTGAGCTAACCGGGACAACTCCAAAAAAGGTTGATCGGATAACCCTGAAAAATCTTATTTTGAGAGATTGTACCTTCATTTTCAGTTTTCGAATGTGAAACGGAATGTGGTTGCCATGGGAACACGCTTGATGAAAAGATCCTGACAGAAGTGTTTTCATTCATGTTTATTAATGCATTGTACAATACACGACAAGGTTTGACTTTTCACGAGCTCTAAAAATAAGAAAGATTTAACTTGATTGTCGAGATAGGGCGCAGAAGCTTTGGTTACACGTGTGACCTTGTTATAACGTTTCAAATTAAATAGTGAAAGTAAGTACATCAAGAAGTCAGTAGTAGATGTAATTGTATTTTAATTTTTCGCAATAATAGTTTGTGCTTATTTGGTCCCATTTTCTCAGTCATAGTCACAATTTTATTTCCAGAAGCAAGTCATAACAAGAAAAGTATAACATTCATGTACACGTATGTTATACAGGACGACATGCAATGGAATAGAGAAATTAATTCATGAAAAATACATTTTTTCCATTTTGCAAATATTTAACGTATACCGGTATATCGTATTCGTTGTATAAATCAATAAAACTTAAAACTGAATAAAAAAACTTCAGCCTATTACAACTGTGTTACGGTGTTTTCTATTCCGGTTGTGCATCCAAGTTATTATTTTTATGTAGCAATCGAAGCACCCACAAACACGAGGGACGTATAAGCTTCAAAAATCAAATCGTCTATTTCATTATCACAGTAGCGTTGTTTGTGCCGTGTAGCGGCCGTAAAAATTCTTAACGTATTCAATTAGAGCTCTTTTCCATTATATAGATCTTTGAACGCCGCTGAGCACGATACTTACCAGAAAAACATACACAATCTGTAAACTTTTTTATGAAACACTATAAGTATCATGCATGAGTGTGAGGTGAAGATGGAACAATCTGTCACCGAGGGTTAACTGTTTTGTGGGAACGAGGCTCTGCCGAGTTCCCGCCAACAGTTCACCCGAGGTGACAGATTGTTCTATTTTTACCGAATGTCTCATGCAAGATACTTTTTCTTGCATACCTTTTATTATTTATAACATTTTTTGTGTAAGTATACAAACTTATTTATTTTCATTATGCTGAAATATTGACGTTAACGCAAACGTTTTTATAAATGACGTCACTAACTTGAATAAATTACGTCAGATACTTTAAGACGTGACGTCACTCACGTGACTCATTCTACATGGGGGTGTAGGATCGAAATTTCCTTCACGGGTGAAAACACCGGATGACCTGATCTGGTATGCAAGAATCTATGATCTTTATAAAAGCAGGTCAGTCGACGTTCGACATGGAGCAATAAACTGCTTTTTGATTAATTGACCTACTTAGTCTCTAAAACTCGTTAAACAAGCAGATTTCTTTTCTAAAATTCAAAGTTAGCGCTGTTACAACTGTAAGATTTAACTTCGAAACAGGAAAAAAGACAATTATGTTGTCAAAACATAATAACGAAATGGCTTCCGATATCACTGGGGTTATCCCAAACAATCTAACCGCAGTAACCTGGATCCATTATGGAGAACACAGGATCAGATGTCAGAACTCGCGTTATGATTAAAATAAAAGTGGTCTTTTGCGTTGTCTAAACAGTTGTGTTGTCACTTTATTGCCTGAACGTGCGTTTGAAAACCATCAAGTACCCAATATTTGATTGATCAAACTTACTATGATGCCGGAATAATTAAGTTGTTGCTGTCAACCTTGACTGAATTTGTACTTGGAGAGAAAGTAGGTTACTTTTATAGCATTAAAACATGACCTATAGGTTGTGTGTCCTCAGGGCCCAAGATCATACCACTAAGTTTTGAGATCAGTCTCAAATCTCAAGCATCTGATTGGCTGAAATGGCGACTGGTCGCCATTTCAGCCAATCAGATACTTGAGATTTGAGACTGATCTGCAGATTTACTTTTGTGATCTTGGGCACAGTTTGTTTCAAGATTCATTCATTGTTAGATTAATTATTTAACACAGTATTTATTATGCTTTGCATTGCACATACTTTAAGTTATAACTCCTTTCGTCATGGATAAAAATCACAAAATCTCTCTAAACGGCAAAATGCTGTTCATTAATATTTGCCCAAAGGAATATAATTAATATATCTCTTTTTAACACACTTTGGGAAAATTAGAACAGTAAACGCAATTTTATGTTTTTTTTTAAATTTTAGGCTCTTTAGAAATCTCGAAAAAGAACACAGAAACTCGATGAGTTTCTAATATTCCTGTCATCACAGTTTTGATGAATTAACTCCACGTGCTCTGGTTTCTAATACGTCATCAAGTACCTCCCCATTTTGTTTGGCAATGCCATAACTTACTTATTTCGTGTGTGTGTTTGTGTGCTTATTCATGCAACATAAGTCGGATAGGTTCGTGCGTGGTTGAAGTTAATTCACAAGGACATCTTGTACACATTTGTTTGAAAAACAGAACCTGAATGTGCAAGTGTGAGGTTATTGCATAATAAAACCTAGTTCACACATGTACCCACATCGGCAAAAAAGTTTTGTCATTGACGGTAGCCCTACGTTCTCTTTTTCGCAAAACATTTCTGTCTTATTTGACATTAAATTTACTTTTTCTCTAATATTTGGCTGTGTCAAAAGGCTTTGGCTTCGTCAAGAGGCCAAGAGGCTGTAATTTATGCAAGATGAGTTTTCACTATTATTTAAATCTTAAATATGCTTATTTTTGATTTCGCAAGTGTCTATGAAAGTTTGAAAAGAGAAAAACATTCTTATTATTCATTGTGACTGAATCTTATTAACCGTGCAAATTGGCAAAAAAAGGTGCAAACACCTTTGTGGTAAATAATCTTTCAATAACAATTACAATGTTTAAATCAATAAATCAAAACACGGACAAAATGTAACAGTTACTTTCTGTTAGACTAAATGAGGACTTCCGCTTCTAAAATCCTTCACACACTTGCCTTTTCCATCTTTTTAAATATCACATTAAGGTTTTTAGTGCCGCGTGGCGGCTGTCAAACGTCCCTCGTATTGTACATTCAATCAATATTGTTATCATTAACCAAGTCAAAGTCAAAATCATTTTATTCTGTCATGTCAAATAGAAGACAAAATGAGGTTTACATATTATAACAAATGAGAGTCACAAGTATAATAAATAACTTTGAACGTAAACGTTTTCAAATAGATGGAAATTAACAAATTATTTTGACATTGTATTATGTTGTCGAATTGATATATGTGAAAACAATCGAACTAACCCGCCAACCTCTTTTTACGCCCGCGCTTTGATGTCTTTTTCGCAGTTCTTCCTTACCTAAACGAATAGAGTGTTAGAAGGAAACACATCCAAATAAAACATTTATAATAATTACCTTTCTTTGCTGGCTTTATAATTGACTAGAAAAGGTAGGTATATGCGACTGCAGTTAGTATATAAATACAATGTCCAATTTTAAGATGCAAGAGTTCATTTTGACATTTTTTAACACTAATTTATTTACAGTTTGAAAACATTAATTTTATACCAAACACTGCTGTTCTTTTTTATATCTAAAATTGTACCAGGAAATTCAATGTTTGATTTTTATGCAATCATCACATCCTGATCAGTGTGGTCATGTATAGTGTGATTATATTAACTTGCCCATTTTGCATACATTACTCAGTGGTTGAACGTGCTATTTTGAGACGGGGGTTTCCTTGCTATTTTGGACTGGTCTTTTGCATGTGTATGTATATCTTTAAAACTGCCTTCACTTCCATATGCGTCTATAGCGCAGTTGGTACGAAGGCAGAAAATAGCAAACCGTCAATTATTTTGCCGCTTGTCGCGGGTTCGAGTCGTACTTAGACCTATAACATTTTTCGTTGCGTTTTATATTGTAGATGTTTATTGTTTATTTCTTTGTTTGTTTTTAAAATATTATGTTGTTTTTGTTTGCTTTATTGATTTATTTTTATGGACTTTTTATTGTAATATTGATATTTCCATGTCACAAACTATATCAGTACAAAATATTTCAAACATATCACATCAGTTCTGTTTCACTTATAGAAATTAACAACGGTTTCCGCGTGGAAAATAACAAAAAACGTGAAACTTTATATAAAAAACCGCTTAAAAAAAGTATAAAACAAAAATGGCACTAGCAGGACTCGAACCACATACCTTTAGCGTTTGAAGGATGCACTTTACCACTGAGCCGTTCCGCTTTCATACATGTCTAGCGGAAAGAAGACACCTAAATAATGCATAAGTAATGGATTTCCCGTTGAGGTAATGACGATTTTCACGCTTTGGTGATGAAGTTAAAAATATCACAACCAACAACCGAATAATGTATGCAAAATGGGCAGGTTAATATAATCACACTATACATTTATAGTCAATGCTCTGTTAAATGTTTTCTTTTAAACCCGTCAATATGTTGACTGCAGTTTTGTCATTGTTTATAAATAAACAGTTTTACCTAAACATTATTTAACGAACCAAGATAATTAAAGCTTATGCTATTGATTTTCATAAACCACATAATCGGATACAGATAAAAACGCAGCGACATTATATACATATTGTATATGTGGCAGATTTGGGTTGGCAAGAGTAGCCTTAACCAGGATTCGAACCTCTGACCTCTGGCTTACCGTGCGTCGCTCTACCAATTGAGCTACCGGGGCCGCTGGTACGAAATCTACTACATTTAGATAAATATTTGTAAACAACGATAAAAAAAACAACAGAAATAGCGTTTAATTTTGATAAATGTAAAGATATCGATGAACATAGTCGACCGTATATAAATACAAGAAAGACAGTTAGTTAGATAGATACATGTATAAACATTTCTCTTTTCTTCTGTATCCCCGCCTTTTTAAATTAATGACACTATTTGTTTTATAATTCACTAGAAAGCAAACATTAAACCACTCTGTAGAGCAGATTCACGCTCATTCACCATTGTTTGGATTTTATAATATCTCTTTTCCATTCTAGATTGGGCTCAGGCAATCTATAATTGCTTTTTACTCGACGTTGTTTTTCAGCATTCGAATTGTGTCATGAAGCTTTTACTCGACGTTGTTTTTCAGCATTCGAATTGTGTCATGAAGCTTTTACTCGACGTTTTTTTCCAGCATTCGAATTGTGTCATGAAGCTTTTACTCGACGTTGTTTTTCAGCATTCGAATTGTGTCATGAAGCTTTTACTCGACGTTGTTTTTCAGCATTCGAATTGTGTCATGAAGCTCTGTATCTCCAAAAAAGAAGGTGACCTCAAACACCTTGTTTTCCAAAGGTTCGTTTTCCGAATGACTCACTGTTAAGGATCCTATCATCTGGCATCCAGGATCATCAACAAACTGAGGATTTGGATGTGTAGAAGTAAATTTGTTTACTCGCGTTTCATGTAAAACGATTGGAGTAAAGATTCTTTTTACTTCATGACCTTTCATTTTTTCTTCTCCGCATCGCACAAAGATTCCGAACACGTTGTCCGCATAGCGAATACCATTAGAAATAATCAGCTTCGATTCAGGGTGAATTTTTGGATCAAATGGGCAGCTTTTGTTCATCCCATACGTATATGGAGCGACTCTTTTAGAAACAATACCTGGAATATGTCCGAACAGTACAGCTCCTTTCAAAACAACTTATCCTGATTCTTCGGGAAAAATCCACGACTTGTTTTGTATCTGCTGTTTTAAACTCTCCTGTACAAGATCACATTCACCAAAGCCCCAACAAGCAAGATTATATCCACGTTTGTCATGTTCGGCGCTTCAAAAATGTTCTTTATATGACTGATGATTTTGTCAATTGGCTCTTTAAACCATTCTTTTACAATGGAAATATCCAACTGAAGCTTACCATAGGAATAAGTTACTTTATCTTCAAGTCCGTGTTGCCTTATTGTTTCAATGATACTCCGATGTTCCAGTTTTTTGTGGATTTCTGCCAATGTAGGAGGAAGCATAAGCAAAAGTTTTTTTGTTATATCGTGTTTAATAGTTCGTTTCTTGAGGTCAAAATACCGAAACATCTCGAGATAGTCAAGAATAAGCTCTGTCTTAAAAGTGTCTATAGTTGATTTCCCAAAGACGGCTGTTAACCAGTTCAAGTAGTTTTCATCAACAGCGCATCCACGCAAAGGACACCCGCTTGCTCTATGAAGCTGTTTCAGTGAACCATCTTTGATCTTTTCGTGGACAGATATGTTGACAGTTCCACCTTGAGTAATAGAAAGGGATTTAAAATATTAAATCGTTGCGATTTAACATTGGGCGTATGGACTTATTTCTTAACGTCTACTTTAAAATACATGTTATCACAAATTGGGGTGCAGTTAAGTTGTGTTGTCTCGTGTATGTTGCTCAATATTTTAAACATTTCTTAGTGTAAAAAACGGGGTTTTGATGGTTGTAATTTAAATGATTCTTTTTAACGTTAGAACAACGCAAATTGCACTTTAATTATCAAAGTTTCATTTTACATACGGCTGTTGAATATTATTGCATAGGTCCTGTTTCATTATATAAACAAACATTCATACCGTGAAATCGATTCGCACTCAGGATAGTGTTCTACTGAAAACCACGTAGCCTTACACAGTTATGCTCTATAAAGTTCCACTATCTCTTTTATGTTTATATGTTTGTATGCTTTTGCATGCAACATTGTTGAGCTGATGGATGGGTTGGAGTTATTTCACCAAGACAATTTGTACTTGTTTTGTGATACGAGAACCTGTTGGGGCAAGTGTGAGGTTGGTGCACCCTAGAACCTGGTTTAAACCCCCAGTGGCAATTTGTTTTGCCACTGACCGTTCCAAGGCGGTATCCCCAAAGGTTCTCTTGTTTATTAATTGTTTGTGGCGTCCTGTTTGAATTGACATACATATATAAAACATGCGCTCTCTCTATCTTCCTCTCTTCTTTTTCGCTGCGTGGGGAGGCTGTGTTTTTTTGAGTGTGGCGATTCCCGATATGCATATGTTGCTTTTTTTTATTAGAATTACTCTAATTAGCTACGGAAAAAAAGCAGAAGCTACGTAAATCCTAAGTACACAGAAGACAGTGACTTATATCATTTTTAAACGATGTCAGAGCTCGAGCTTAGATAGGCCTGACAAACGCTAAATGATAGTAAAAATTATAACGTTACTAGAAATTTTTTAGAATCACCCAGGCAATTTATGTGTTTAAGCTTTAAGAAAACTTACGGAGATACAGTGAAACTTCGAAGCCTAGAATACACAGGGGATTTTAAAATGTTTGAGGTGTTATTTCTTGGAACACCAACATGAAAACCAGAACATTTGTATACTGTCAATGAGCCATGTACTTCAATAATAAATACGCAGGAAAAGCCACGCACACAAACACTGCCCCTACAGTTGTGTCGCCCTTGGGTAATTAGTAGAATTGAAAGACAACATGTTTGACTAAGTACATGCATAACTGATTCAAAAATCTAAATCAACTGTTACAATAGTTTTTGGTTAATACAAAACCATTTTAGTTTAAGAAATATAATTAGAAAGTTGATGAACATCTATTAAAAATGGCGAAGTTAAAGTTAACGCTTAGCTTTTGCAACAAATTTAAAACGAAAACAAGTGAAAAGCTCTTTCAAAAGAATCCTTTCTCAAACCTTTTTGCTACATGATGTCTGTGATGTCATAAACAAAATATTTTAAAAGTTTGATGAAGAAAAATTAAGCAGTATGTTTTGAAAGTTTTGTGAGTGTGTTGATGAGAAATGGCAAAGCCACAGTCAACGTGAAGTTTTAATACATTTAGTACAAAAAATGGCATAACTCTTTTATGTTTGACTTTGAAAAACAGCTTTTGGCTTAACTATGTATAGGTTGTTAATTAGGTAAGATTCATTGTCTAATAAGACCTTTACATGAAAAATTTGGCGTAAAAATTTCCCTTTTGTCATAAAATACAACAGTTAGATGTATTATTTTAAACGTTTACTTGTGTTGTTAGGTCAACAGTTTTTTTAAATAAGTTAATGAAGTATGTTTCATTATCCTTGCGCTCAGAAAGACCATTTAGTTTGACTAAAAAAACCTGTTGTAAGAATGATCATAAAACCTGTTCGGCTTATTATGTTTCAGATTTCTGACTTAAAAGGTCTCCGTAACTTTCAGGATTTACAATATTATCGACATGTTCAACAAGTTTAGATGTTGGAAGACCATTTATGTTTTGAAGATCTGGATTGTGCGAAACAATGTAAAATGTCTTTGTTTCTGATTTACCTTTTTCACAGTAAGATCTCAAAATAGTGACTAGAATTACAACGGACAGTTATACCTTCAAGGTCCACGACCATATATCATGTTCCCGGTTTGGATAAACTTTTACCGATCTCTTCCGGTAATGTTTGACACCAGATCGCGGTTGCTTACGGTTCAAGAGCCAACGTGAGTCTTTCTGTGTCGATACGTGCCTAAATTCATCAAATTTTGCATTATTTTTTTAAATTATGGCAAATGAAATAAATGTTACCTAGAATACCAAATAAAAACGAGTATGACTGATAACCATGTTTCAATTAACATGTTGCAGATTTCTTAATGAAACAGTACTGAAAGACATCACAAAGAAATAAATACTTTGTTAAATTCTTTTGCTCAGCTAATTCCACTCTTTAATTATTTTTTCTGCCTTGTGGCTTGTATCAAAATCCACAAAAAAACCCACAAAACATGAAACGTTTTCAATATATATTTATGACACTTACTTTTATGCCAGCTTCTCTCATGAATTGCTTCGATTTATCACTCCAGATTGCAGGGACAGTCAAGACATATCTCATGCCAGACTCGGTGACACTCGGATATTTTTTATGTAATTCCCCGAGAAAATGATCCCTCATATACCCCATGGCCATGGCAAACACTGTTAATGCTGGCATAGACCGGCCATTTACATCCTGAACGGTTGCTTCTCTGGTTAAGCCCTTAAAAATTAATGACTTATTGAAATTGATAACTTGTTTGGAGTAATAAATGAACATTTTAAATTTGCAGCACATCTTTTACAATAATACATGTTTACTTTCATCACCTCGTTCCCTCATAATTTAATAAGAGACAAATTCACCAGTCTCTCTGAAAAAGCATTTGCATGAGAAATTAAAACCTTTATCGCATGTAATGAACACATAGCATTTTAACAGATGGTTCTTATGATAAGTATACTTTATGAACTAGCCAAGAGCTAATAGATTCGCTAACTTTCTTATTGGATAACATTTATGCTAGATTTGGTACATCTAGTTATAAACGAATAGTAGGCATCACAATTGGTGCTTATTGTACTTAAAAATTATCCTCATTCTTAGAATCGGTAACCTGAAAAGCAATTTTTGTCGTAGGACCGAGCGATTGAAATGTTGGTACTAGCAAGTTTATTGCAATTCATACGACCCGTCAAAAATTAATATGACTGATATCTGGGATTATTGTCTTGTAGATTCGTATGCAAGATATTTAACTTTAAATTCTACCTGATCATTGTGCAGGATCATCTTGAATCTTTTGAAAAAGTACCAGCCTTCACTGTTATTCTCCACTACAAGATTTGCATATTTATCCTCCGCCTCGTAGCCAAAAGAATCAAATTCTCCATTTGGATTCAGAAGTAAACTTGTGGGAGTCTTGTGAGAAAGGTTACTTCCAGAATTCCATAACGTCGTTATAATACTTTTCATTGGTTCACCATAAAAGGAAAATGCATATCCACTGTACATTGTTCCGAAGTCAAACGCAGCAACCAGTTTTGGGAATTTCGTGACCGATTGTTCTTTACCTTCTTCCAACCTTAAAAAACCGTACACATAAATAGCTCGGTAATCATTTAAAGTCACCCGCAGTATAATATGTCAATCAAATCTCGACTTTATTCTTGACCGGTTTAAAGGTTAATTTATAATAGAAATATCAATCTAAGACTTGCGCCAGAATTCTTGTCTGGTTTCCAGAATTTATGAAGAAAAAATGCATGGACGGTTAAATGGTGTTTCTGAATTTAAAGGGGTTCCGGTTTTAAGAGGTTTCAGTGTTAAACCCATTACGACGTTAGTTAGTTTTTGTACTAGTAGAGCTATTAAAAGGCACAAACGATTAACATCGTAATTGTCTCGAATTACATTATATTCGTGCAGCATAATTTCAAGAAAGTGTCATGGAGTATAGTAGTACTGCAACAATAATGAGGCACGCCACGGGAAAAGGTACCTTCGGGCAGTTGACGTCAATCCTTGAAACGACGTCATAGAGTTGAGCAGACGACATTAATTATTATGCAATTCGCGGTAAAAATACCATTTTATTGTCAAAATGTGTAACAAAATCACTGTTTTGTTATGAGAAAATAATAGAAATTTGAAAGTTCTTTCCAAATATAGTAACAACGAAAATGACACAAAAAATAACCGAAGGTACCTTTTCCCGTGGCGTGCCTCATATAAATACTTCTCAAAATGTGACAAGAGCCACTCTCGTAGGCTGTAAGTTTTCCCCTTTAGATAATTCTACATTCAATTTCAGTTAAATAATTCAACTACTTCAACTGAAATGACTTATTCATTGGTTTTATAAAAAAAAAATACTAAATTTACAAAACAAACTGTTTAAATTTTAATTCGAACAATAATAATTACAGACTACAAAAGAACAACATTTGAGTAGTATAAGATTCTCGCGTCCAATGGTTGTAATAATTTTTGTTGAAAAAAAGCAATATATAATAAAAATTATTCAAGTTTGACCAATTGTCATGACGTCATATTCTCAAACTTGAATAATAATAACATTATTATCAAAAATGTTACTTGATATCATAGATTATTGTATGATGTAACATTTTTGTTCTTTCTTTGTATATGTTCTTTGAAAAGGGGGTTAACCACTGAAACTTGTATGACACTCGAAAAAACTACTAAATATAGTTCTTATTCGGTGAAATAATTTGGTAAACCAAATTTTCTTTCTTTAAGTTTTTAAATTAACAAAAAGCGATTTGTCTTTATAACTAACCGTACAACACATCCAGTTTGTTAACAAAGTTCAGACAACAGATGCCGGTTTTTTGTTGTTTTGTTGTTTTAAACGTACCTAATTACAAAATTCAGTCAGTCAGTCCACCTTGAACTTGAATAAATACATCCTTACCTATTATATAACCTATTATATAATTCAGTGACATCACAAGCCCCAACATTATGCCTGAAGTTAAAAAAATGAGTTTCAGCACTTTCAACTTATCCAGAATAACAAATCAGAGTACTACACGGATTTTTTTAGAATGTTCGGCCCAGTCTATATACTACTTGTTGTTTTTGCACATTTCTTTCTCTGGTTTCGAGTGAAAACCTTCCAATTTCTTTGTGAGATCGAATATGCAACGAAAACTTTTAGGGGAGGGGACTTTTCGCATGGTACATGTAAATATTGTTTGATTGTGTTCCCTCGAAATTCTAAATTTTATATGATAGAATATCACTAAGCAGTGACTAAAGTCGGCCGCCAATCCATTTACAAAGCGGACTACATTGTAACTTTATCTCTACGAAGGTGGCCGAATTTAGCCACCAGGTTCCAGCTTCTGTAGAACAGATTTATTTTACTCTGATAATTAAAAGTTTGTTTTATGAATTGATGTTGTTAAACGATGCCATGCAAAATGTGGCGGAATTTAGCCATCATGATAATGCTATACGTTAATAAAAAAAAGTTTGAAAAAAAGCGTTTATATTTGTTTACTTTAAACACTTGTTGATTTTTTGTGGAATAAATACAGCTAAATATAGGGCATATTAGAATGGGACTATCTAAAACAGAACGTGTTATGTAAAGATAACCCAAAACCCATACTAATACCGCGACAGAGACAGACACATAACTTCGTGTTCCCCAAAATGAAGAATACTAGTAGTTCAAGTTTACCCCTTTACTGCCACCCACAATGATTGACTTTTAAGCCGTCACGTGACACTTTACACCTTCTGTAGTGATATATTAAATATATAGATTATATATGATATAGACTATAAATATATAGATTACCCCAAAGCTATACAAAACCATGCAAGAGGCAGATCTAGTACAGTCCATCCGTATCCCCAAATATATATTAACCTGTTGCAGAAAGTGTGAGGTTGGTGATTCCAAGATTCTGGTTGAAACCCCTATGGCAGAAATGGTTTTGGCACCTCACCGTTCCTAGACGGTAACCCCTCAAGTTCACATTTTCGTTTATTGTTTAAAATGTCACCCAGTAATACATGTAATAAACCCATGCTCTTTTTTCAACTCTTCTTGTTTTGCCGCGTGGGATGGCTGTGTTTTCTGATTGTGGCAATTCCTGATAAGCATTTTTCTTTTTTCCATTTAGGTACGTCGACTTAAACTTTATTAGTATAGAAAATAGCATTTTTGACACTCATGGTACCTGTCTTGCTAGGCATTGTATTAGGCTACCTTTGGTCGCACATATTTTATTCGATATCTTTCGCTTGGGCGCAAAAAAAGTAAACCCACATCTCTTGCAAGTAATTAAATTTGCGAAAGTGTTTAAAGTGTTTAATAACGTTACATGTTATTAAAATGGAGTTATCTTAAAAGTTAAGTAATTCACTGAATTAGGAATACCATTTTTTTCCATTGTTTACGGTAGGTGAAACCGTATTTCTGTTTTGTGTTATCAGGGCAAAAATTTGACAACTCGAAAATATGAAATATTGTTATCACATAAAAAAACATTTAGGCCGTGCCAAATATTAGCGGGTATTCAAGTTTCGCGTTGGCGCACTTTAATTGTTATCGGTTTGTCGACTTCTTGCCTAGCTAACTACGGAAGCGTATATCGACCTCGCTATGTTGTATTAAATTATAAAACAGAGAAATTAAAAAAGTCATTTATTTTTAGATTAAAGATTATGCATGTTATGAATGTTTCTCATACCCCGATGAAGGCGATACATGTAACATATCGCTTCAATTCTTTTATTTACACTCCAAAATATTTTCAGATGACATATGATTGTTTATAGATCACTTGAGAGTAATAAAGATTGATTGTATACAAAGGTAAATCAATGCAATTATCAGATTATTTGACTTTAGACTGTATAAAGTTAAAGAAAACACACGAAATTGTATTTGTCATGGTGGCAAAGGGATATGACCGCATACTTTGCAATCTACGGGTAGAAGAATACAATGCAGTCATAGGTTCGAGCCCTCTACTTAACTGTCTGTAACATGATGATTTTTCACATTTCCATAAAAAGTAAGATTTTTGTTTAAAGCGGTATTACTTTAATTTAACCCGTTCTTGTATGAAATATTACCTGTAATTGGAACTATAGGCACAAATTTGCATTATTAGTTCGGGCTTATAAAATTTAAATTTCCTATTATAAATTTGGTCCGCGCGACTAAAAGCGAAAGTAGGATTTCCGAAACGTCACAGAAATCGAGGTCGCGCATAATATAGCTTCATTATTTTTTGCTTCTTAAAAGTTCGTAAACGATAATTTAACAATATCATTGAAATCCCGTCTATAAGAAAGAATTCGGTCGGACCTTTTGTATTCTGTTAGAGAGTTTATACATTGGATATCTCTACAAATCTTGAATTATTGCAAAATGACCCAAATATCACACAAAACAAACTTGACAATTGTGTAGCAATGATAGAAGATGCTTTTACCACAAATTGCAAGAAATCTTTTATTACTAATGAAAGCCCAAGAAAGGAAACTTATAAAACTAAAAATAATAAACCCTGGTTTAAAAAGGAATGTCACCAATTAAGAAACAAATACCACATTGCCAGAAAAATCTACAACAAAAATAAAACTCAAACAAACAAAACTCTTCTTAAAACCATCAGTAAAGAGTATAAAAACTGCATTTCCCTTTCCTACAGGAAATATAAATACAATAAAATACAAACAATTAGGAACATAAAAGGTGAAAACCCAAAGGCATTCTGGAAATTAATTAACTCCATCGACAATAACAAACAGGAAACATTACCAAGTTTAGATGATTTATACAACTTTTTTAAAAACGTAAACGCGGAAAACATAGATGATAATCTTACAAACAGAGAAGAAAATTATATCCCTCCTGATAATATAAATGCAATGAATCAAAATTTAAACAGCCCTATTGATGATGATGAAATAATTAAGTGTGTTAAATTATTAAAAAATAATAAAAGTCCAGGGATAGACAAAATAATAAATGAACATATTAAAACAACCCTTGCAAAAATGTTACCAGTCTATAAAAAACTTTTTAATATTATTCTCGATACAGGCATTTTCCCAGAGAGATGGACTCAAGGCATCATTTTACCTATTTATAAAAACAAAGGAAATGCTCAATCACCGGAAAATTACAGACCCATTACACTCCTAAGTTGTTTAGGAAAACTATTTACTGCAATAATAAACAATAGACTTACTACATTTAGTGATGAGTTTAATATTATTAAAAATAATCAAGCTGGTTTTCGAAAAAATCATTCGACTGTCGACAATTTGTTTGTAATACAAAGTCTTATTGAACTCCTTAAAATACAAAAGAAAAAATTATTTTGTGCATTTATTGATTTCAAACAAGCTTTTGATACTGTATGGAGGCAAGGCCTTTGGTACAAACTAATTCAAAATAATATAAGTGGTAAATGCTTCAATGTAATTAAAAACATGTATGAAAATATAAAATCTTGTGTTAAAACAAATAGTGGTGTAACACCTTTTTTCCCAAGTCTAACTGGCGTCCGCCAAGGCGTAAATCTTTCCCCAATTCTCTTTTCACTGTACCTTAATGACTTAGAAACATTTTTTAGTGATAAGGGTGCAAATGGTATACTATTTAATATTCACCAAGATCAAGTCCAGGTATATCTCAAACTATTTGTTATATTATATGCTGATGATACAGTTTTACTAAGCAATACTGCGGAAGATTTACAAAATAATCTGAAATATTTTGAAAATTATTGCAAAGAATGGAAACTCTGTGTGAATATCAACAAAACTAAAATTGTAATTTTCGGATCACGATTACGTAATTATAATGTAAGTTTTACATACAATGGAGAAATTCTAGAAATTGTAAATGAATATAAATACTTAGGCATATACGGTATACCTATCACGAACTGGAAACTACTACAAGGCAAAAATCCATATAGCAAGTCAAGCAAATAAAGCAATGTTTATGCTTCTCAAAAAAATACGAGCACTAGATTTACCATATGATATTCAAGTCGAGTTATTCTCAAAAACTATTAAACCTATCCTACTTTACGGTAGTGAATTATGGGGCTTTGGCAATCTATACATTCTAGAAAAAGTTCAGCTTAATTTTTTCAAAAATATACTTCATTTAAAAAAGTCGACACCTTCTCATATGATATATGGAGAACTTGGAATAATACCTTTACAAGAAGAAGCGAAAATTAGAATGATATCTTTTTGGAGCAGAGTATCAGATCAAACCCAAAATAAATTATCAAACAAAGTTTACTCAGTCTATCACTACAAAACCAAGGTTTATTACATTCAAGTTGGCTAGACTATATCAGAAGCATAATTCAGAGAAATGGGTTCCAAAATGTATGGCTTAATCAAACTACCATAAACAAAAAATGGTTTAATCTAACATTCAAACAAAAATTAAAGACCAGTACTTTCAAACATGGAATGACTTAATCCAAATTTCATCCAGTAGCATTAATTATAGAATAATAAAAACTGAACTCAAATTAAACCAATACTTCCAAGTTCTTTCAAATCATTATAGCAGAATACTAACCAAATACAGAACAAGAAATCATAGATTACCTATTGAAGTCGGCAGGTGGCACAACACACCTTTATATAACAGAATATGTCCATACTGTCAGAACAGCTCGTGTATTGGTGATGAAATACACTTTGTACTGGAATGTAATCATTTTGAACAATATCGAAAAAGGCTAATTAAACCATATTATTATAAACGACCCAACACACTAAAATTTAGTCAATTATTCAACTCCACAAATAAGAGGGAATTAACTAACCTGGCAAAGTTTGTTGAAATAATCATAAATCATTTCAAAACATAACCTCTCTTCCAAACTGAATTAAACTCAAAAATTAAAATAGTACATGTACCAAATGTTTCACTATAATTTTAATAGGGTCTTTGTCATTGTTTATTACCGATATTATTATGATGTATTGTGTTTCTGACTATTTTCTTAACACTCTGCTGCCATTGTAAACTTATTTCATTTAATTGTTTCTGCTGTTGTTGCTGCTTGGTTTTTTTACTCTTTTCTTTTATTAAAGGTAAAGAGAGAAGGACCAATCATGTACAACATATATATTTGCCAACACACAATATACTTATAAATCCTTATGTGTATGTCTTATCATGTGTGTGCCCTTATTAACACAAGGGCTAAAATATTTGTGCAATGGTTGTCTTGCATTTAGCTTTCGGGCAAGGCTGACCATATATTCATACATATAAAATTTATCAAATTAAATGTACCTTCTCCTAATACTCATGGATATGATGCATGTATATATTTTCGATAAACTGCATATACCGGTAATTCTGTTGTTAATGTTGTTGTTGTTGTTTTTGTTGTTGTTGTTTACTACTCCACAAAGATCAATCTCTGTTAATTTGTGTCGCAATATTTTATAACAAGGCAAGTACTCACCGCATGTGAAATTATCCGTGCTATATCCTACATGTATATTCCACTACAAGTGGAATACACTACATATATTGCTATGATTGTAGTTTTCTTTACTGTTCACATGTATGTAATGGTAATGGTCATTTAAATTCAACTTTGCTTATTTTTGTTATTGTTACTCTAACAAATTGTTACTTCATTTAGAAAATGAACTATATAAAATCTAGGATAGTCAGTATTTTGTATACTCATTATTGTTCTATAGAAGAATAGTAATATTGAAAATCCAGATCAGATGTTAAATGATCTGGATCTAAACTGTTATCTTGTGATTAGTAAGTAACTAATGGTAATAATTAATGAATATTCCCTTAGTGGCTAATATTAAACAGTATAGGTGTCATATCTTCATATGTCAATTGTAATTGTTGTTAAATTTTAGTGTTGATTATTTTCTTTTTATATAAATATCAAACATGATTGTATCCTTTAAATGTGTGGAAGAGTACAAAATAAGTTCTGGGTCAAATCAGGGGATGTAACCAGGTCATAATCTTTAAATTAATAAAAGCAGAGTTATCACTGCTATAAAAAGGCTGGACAAATACTGAACTAAAATATACCTGTTTCTATTCTTTATCTTTATTGAAAGTCTCATTGCAAACTGAACATCATCAATTATTGAATACATGATCTGCTGTCCAAATTCATCACCGTCACTGAAAGACAAATTATATTCCACAAAGAATCGAATTCATATTAAATCATATGTGTAACAATATAAAAAAACTATCTGAATGAAATTATCTTTTACTCTTCAAAAATCTATCTTCCATTTTGAATTTAGGATGAATTGCTATGCATTATGCTACACTTATGCAAACTTAATAAGATCGAAGATTCTAACTGTCTAATTACAATCATGAATGTAGGTTTATTGTAGACTAATTTATATAATCCAATTAGATACTTGTTAAATGTTTTATTAGAATCTTGATTAATCGTGAACTAATTAACCTACAAGAATCGAAGAGCTATATAAATTTACTTATCTGACGCGCAACATCTCGGAATTAGGCCAAAGTCTGCAATCCGTGAAAACTGTATTCTGACGTAAACCTGGCAGTGTAGGTACATAGACATAGCCTTAAAAGTGGTAATCTGTGGCTAATCAAACATATTCTGTTAAACTTTCCAGAAAAACAACACATATTTATAAATTAAGAATGTTATTGTCGGTCATCCTGATGACCGACATATTATAATCGACCAAACTTGAGCTCTTTAGCCTGAACACCGGTTAACAGTGACACAAGGTCCAGAACGGATAATTTAGACTATGCCACCTGTTCATAAGACGCATGCAAAAGGATAGTGTATAGGCTGACGTTTGATTGCTTGATTTATAGAGAAGACGTTTAAAGAAAAGACATTAATGTAGATTATCATGTTTCTTGTATACTTAATTTATAATTTTATTCAGGACGTGTAGAAATAATGCAGTTGTTTAGTACCGTCAAACTGGATGAATATAGACTAACATTAATGCCTTCTAGGTCATAGCGGTACCACAGAACTTTCCACTGTCAATGCGTATTTGTACACTTAGCAGACAAGCGACGCTTTTACATAGTCAGTATTAATTACCAACGTTCATATAGTGTAGTTCTAGTTAGGTCCGCAAATCAGGTCAAATCAGGTCAGTGACCGTTAGGAGACGGTAAGAAATGTATTCGTATGTTGATGCATTTATTTATTTCACTTGAACTTTGTGCTGATCACATTGTTTTTTGTTATTGTTAAGACGATTTTCTCTAAAACTGTTACAACGAAAAATTAAATGTTTTGAATTACTTCGATGACCAAAATATTAGCATTATGTCACTGTTTTAAAGGTGTTTCACAAGTATTCCTTCTTAGCCGGAAAATAAATTCAAAGGGTAGCTGTCTTGTAGTTTATTCTAAACGATCGCCGTTAATTTCCAACAATATTGACCTAGCACTCTTGCATTTGACCCCATATTCGTTATTTTTCGTAAATGTTACAATCGGTAGTCCGGCATTTATTCCACTACTCCACACATCACAGAGGTGTAAATTGAATAATATATCGGTGTTTTCGCTGATACATGTGTTTATTCAATGACCTCTACGAAAATTAATGAAGTGCCAGGTCAATATTGTTAGACAATACATAAAGACATTATTGCTTGTGTTGTCTATTTTACTGTACTTGTAAAATAATGCGATTGTTTTACCATTGACTTAAGACCGAACAAGATCATAGTGTGTGTATATGAGGTCAGACATTAGGGTAGGGGTTTCGCGGGGAATGGTTTACACGTTTAAGCTCAATTTTGATTTCTTTCATGGGTACGTTTATGTAACCCTCAGTAATAGACGATCTATTTATTCACGAATAACAAAACTATGTAAGCTTCATTTTAACAGGGGGGGGGGGGGAATATTTAAAGTGTAAAGTACAATAATTGTAACAAAAACCTGAGATAAAATATTTATTTTTGCAAGTTTGCGTTTCAGACAAATATTTGCGAATGGCGAAACAGTAACTGTCTTATTTGCGTTAAACTTTATAATATATCGACGCCACCGGTAAGCACTATAAGCGAAGCCTACAGAATTTCCATGTTTAATTATCATGTAAAGGGTATAACCTGGAAGTATTCCATACGAGTGATAAGAAATTACCGGCAAAGTCGGGATACATTATGGCTGAGCCGGGACTGGCCAGTTCGCGCCGCTCCCCGGTAAATCAAAGTCGACCTGCATGTACGTGAAAGAGAAGACAGACCATGCTACTGTAGATTTTTAAGAGATCAGTTATTATATAAATTGCCGACAGCCAAGATTATGTTCATGCTATAGTCCACAGAACAGGTCGAAGATAATGAATTCCGTGAAACACAATTATTCCAAGTATTCTAAAGTTTACGCTGATATTGTTATTGACTTAAACTTTCTATCAAAAAGTTCAAACGGTTTAATCATACTTTTGGTGTTGATCTTCATCATTTCTCCAAATATTATCCAAGTGAAATGGTAAACCTGAGACATTTTCAACAGACTAGCAGTCTTTAGATATAAACATGTGAATCCGTACATTTTTCGACCGGTACTTGACCAGCCTTACCTCGTGTACTGTATTATTCGTTTTTTTCTTTATGAAGAGGATTATCACTTCGAATTTTCATTTAAAGGTTGCATTACACCAAAATAACGCAGTATTCCTCCGTGGTCCATAAAGTCCGTTTTAATATATGAGAACTTTTCTCTTCATCCGAGGGTCTCTTGTTTGCAGGGATTGTGGCACCGTATTTGCGATTCCGCGTTTAAAGTATGGTTTGAGATCAGTAATTTTCTTACAAGTAAGTTCACCACCTGTGTGTTTTTAACCAGCGAAGCTGGTTTTACTAATCACAATTCTGAAATCGGTATCAAACCAACTGGCAAACGGCGATTTACGCATTTCAGAGTAATCAGAGTAAGTAAAGTAGTCCCCAAGTTTCCTGTTACGTGTTAAGGATGGTATTAACTACGTCATGTTGATAGGATAAAACCGGTGCGGTGCATCAATGGTCAAATTCATCTGTACGACAGTTTGATTAAATGTAAAATCGGTGCGGTTCATATTTCTAGGACTTGATCGGTGCGGTGCAACAATGGTCAAACATTGTCCGTGTCCGCGATTTTTCACAATGAAGGAAAGAATTATATATTTCTTATTTCAAATAACTGCATAAACTTTCCCATCGATGGGGTCTCACTTTTTATATCAATTTTCGTGTTCATTATGTCTTTGGGATGTCAGTACACAGATTTCACTATTATAATTTTTTGCTTAAAACCCTTTAGTCAATATATACGCCTTTCATCAAATAGGTTACCAGTTCAGGTCCCGATCAGCTGGCACAATAGTGCCATCTGATCTGGATCTAAAATTTGTGATTACTGGTCAGAAAAAAATGATCAAAAAAGCGAACAGTTCAAATCCTAATCAGATCGCACAGATGTGCCAGCTGATATGGATCTAAACTGTTCGCACAAGCTATGAAGGTATATCTATGGAGTAAAGGGTTAACAGAAGCCTTCATCCAGATAAAACATGGAAACCCTTATTTCCACTATCATTTAGACAAGAGGAAGTTCTTTGCGAGTGAACCAAGTTTTTTTGCTTTTTCGTAAATGGATACATGTATGAGAATCATGGCACTGGTTATTCTCAATAAGCAAAATCGCTTCGCTGGTTTTCTGTACTTTCAGTACTTTGATTGAATAGATGGAATGCAGATCTTCGCACCAATATATTGTTGTCTAGGAAGTAAGATGATAGAAATCATATTTAATTGGCATTGAATATTGAGAATTTAAGCCCTATGGGAATACGAAATATTTTAGTTGAAACTACATAAAGTTCTATATTAAAGCCATTTGAAAGGAACATAACTCTTACAATAACGAAATAGGAGTTATTATTCTTATTGTCACTGATGGCTTTGTTCATGCAGATAATATGAGAGGCGCCAGGCAAAAACGTCCGTTATGGTAATAATTTCTCAAAATGTTTTTTTTTACGAAAATATTAAATTCAATCTCTCATATTGAAAATGGATTACATAACAGATTATGTTAATGAATAAAATTTTGACGTATTTCAAATTTAATAACGCTCGCGTCTATTTTTCATAGACCACTCCACTTCTTGTCTGTCCTTTACATAGGGTGCACAATGTTTTGACGTGTGATGCAAACGAGCACGCACATTTTGCCACCTATTGCTGCGAAAAAGCTTGCCGTCTTCACTGTGTCGCCAACTTGGCTGTTCCAACAGCCATTCGAAAAAGGCGTAATATCATGATTTCTTCCAATAATTTCTGTAATAGTGAGAGTATTTATGAGTGTTAATATAAGGATTGAATCAATATTTGATGGTTTTCATTCCAGTATGAAAACAGTTGGATTGTTTAAAGTAGGCGTGAAGCCCTCTGGGCTTCACACACTTTAAACAACCCAACTGTTTTCCATTCCCAAATGAAAACCATCAAACATCGATTCAATCCTTAATTAAGCTGCAGAAATTAACGTGATAAAGTATTGAAGAAATTTTTATTAACCGTGAAATTCGTAGTAACCAAGACATCAAAATGCGCTTTTCTTGGTAGTTAAGTGATGTTTGCGAACTTCCGTTCTGCTTGCATCACTTAATTCAGAGAAACATTGTGTTACTTGATACAATATTTCAAGAACAATAGCAATTCTAATGTAGTTTTCTAAAATAGTTTAAGTGAAAAGACAATGTGTTCTGCGATAAGTAAGCCTAAAACAGGAAGATACTATACGATTTTAAATTGAGAAGACAATGCGTTAAAGATAAGTAAGGAAAATAATGTAAGATTAAACGGGAAAACAATTCAGACTGTGATAATGTTCCTTCTGTTGTATTTAGAGTACTGTGCAACTTCAGCAACATAGTAATGATTATATAGTGGAAAATATCCAACAAATTAAATTGTTCTTTAAATTTTTTTGTTCATTTGAAAATCCCAAATTTAAGATATCTCTCTCTCTGTCTCTCTCTCTCTCTGTCTCTCTCTCTCTCTCTCTCTCTCTCTCTCTCTCTCTCTCTCTCTCTCTCTCTCTCTCTCTCTCTCTCTCTCTCTCTCTCTCTCTCTCTCTCATTTTTATGTTTGTTCGGGGATATTATTAAGAAACTTGTTATTTAGCGGTGATATATCGTACAAATTATCTTATATTTGACACGCACATATTTTCACATACATTCGACGTAGCTTTTTCAACACTTTACATAAATTATTTTGTGAGTACAAATATTGCAACAAAAACAAAACAAAATTTTTGAAAGTCCTTTTTTCGCAGCAAGCCCTCGACTACAGAATAATTCGTCGATATTACGTATTTGGGATCTTTATTTGTTCAAAAATCATTCTTAAGTGAATTCAGTAAACAGCTCCATACTTTGATATGACTATAAAACGTATTAATGACCGATTCGCCAACGCTTTTATTTCGGAGAAGTCACAGTCACATTATCATAACGCAGTACAACACAATCATATTTTAGGTTTGGGTCCAACTTAGATGACTCAGTAATTGTATTTACTATAAGCAATCGAAACGACAATATCGCAAAAAGTAAAATGTAAAACCCCGTGTTAAAATATATTTTACAGAAACCCGTTTATTTTATCAGAACTTAGTTCGGTTAATTAAGATAAAATACATTTGATTTATACATTGATTTAGTATTTGTTATATTGGTAATATACAATAGATATATTCCTCTTAATCATCTCACGAAATCTCCGATATTCTCAGGAACTCACTTTGACGTCATTTATTGCGGTAACGTCTTCTTTACCATAACGGATGTTCCTGCCTGGCGGCCTTCAATTATCGTATTCAAACAATTAAGATAATAGAAGAAGAACTTTCAAACTTATAGGCAATATTATGTTAAAGTCTTTTAAAAGGCATAACTCAGAAATATTGAAGCAGGGGTTTTCGATCTTGTTGTCAGAGATTGCTTTGTTTTTGGAAAAAAATGATATAATTCAAGTATTATGTTAAAATAGACATGAACTTTCAATGTTACAAGCAACATTAAGTTCGATATGTAAGTCATTTGAAAGGGGCATAACAAAAATAATATAACAATAGTGATCATTTTTGTTGTCGGAGATGGCTTTTTACATGCAGATGATATATTCTAATTATTAAGTCAATAGGTCAAATACTTACAAACTTACAGGCGACATTAAGTTTCATATTTACGTCAAGGGGCTACAGAACAACGCAGCCGCCAACGCAGCCGCCGACGACGCCGCGGCCTCACAAAAGGATCCATACGTGTATACATGCTGATGCAGGTGACACATTAATAAGCTCTGCCATACAATGAATTTAACATCATTAAAAATCGAAACAAAAATGTGTGACGAGAGCGAGCATATTAATTACACGGCGGAAATTCTAAATAAATACCAACATGCTAACGAATTTTTTTTGTTAAAATGTCATGCTAATGACCGACTAGCTTTTTGGAAAGCTAAAACTTGTTTGCTGATATATTTCAATAAAAACAAACACGTGTTTCAAAACCGGAAATAAACAATACCATGTGCTCACACGCCTAAATAATCAAAAATTCGGGACCCGGAATCCGGTATGTACCGGAATGTCACTTAACCTATTAACCTATTCGATTATTATTATTATTATTATTATTATTATTATTATTATTATTATTATTATTATTATTATTATTATTATTATTATTATTATTATTATTTTTATTATTATTATTATTATCATTATTATGTAATTTACAATACTAAATCTATAGATTAATTAGAACCGCAATTTATTTGATTGAGTTCTGTACCTATGTGGACTATGTTTGTTTGTTTTTTTTGTTGATGTTGTTTTTTATGAGTACATGTATATATGTGTCCATCTGCCATTGTTAAAGGCAAAAAAAACAAAACTGTATTCTTTAATTCTTTATGCAGAAAAAAATGATTTTTTTTTTGTTTGTGAACTGTTATATTTTTACTTTTTGTTAAAATATTTGTTGTCCTCTTTTTTGAACAGGGCCATTACCACGTTGACCGTAAATATTGTTAATAATTATGTGTTCTCATGTTTATGTGTATATACATACTGAGAAAATTGTAAATAAACTTGGAAATAACTTGGAAATTGGAGTCTATATGGACAAATATGAGTATATTCTTTATAAGTTAAGGGCTGGGGCTTTAAGGCTTATTATCATTGTAAAATTTGAATGACTGATAATGAAAGCAAAATACGCATTTAAATACATCATGATTTCGCAACTTGATATGGTGTCGTGTTCTCGATTCTCCGCATTTTCGTTTTATTGCCTTCCTGTTGCGAACGCAAACGTACAATACAAAAAAGAGGACGAGCTAGAAAATTGTAATAGGAAGTATTTTTCTGCTGGATAATCTTTCAAGGAGATCATATTGTGTTATATCATTTTACTAACCGAAACAATTAAATATGTTCTATTTATTTTTCATTTGAGGAAATGAAAAAATTGTTTACAAGTTTAAAGAAGAAAAAAGGAAAAGAAGAAACGTGCAGCAATGACGTTCCAAGTACACCAATTCCGTAAGTTGCTTGTACATGTATGTACATGTATGTTTTTTGTTTATAAAGACTGAGGTAATATTGTGCATTAGTTATGCGCACCCAGTCTTTATCTCAAAGCGGCATTACTTCAATTTAACCCGCTCTTGTATGAAATATTGCATGCATTTGGAACTATAGGCACACATTTGCAGCATTAGTTCGGCTAATAATTATTTACCAAAATTAATTTTGGCCCGCGCGACTAAAAGCGAAAGTAGGATTTCCGAAACGTCACTGAAATCGAGACCACGCATGAAGTGGTTCTTCGGCGAAGCTAAATATAGCTCCATTATATTTACGCATCCTGGTAATTGAAACCTGTATATTTTATTAAGCTGGGCTCGATTTAAACCAGCACGAATTGATCAACATCCGTCATTCATCTTTATCTTTAAGGGTAACAGAGCTAAATTCGTAGTTTGCTAGTTTGGATCACAATGCTGATTATAAATGGAAAAAGTAGCAAAAGACCAAGAAGCAAGATCCTTTTTTGAAATTTTCCTTTAATATATTTCAATTCAGCTGTTCCGGATCGTTATTAACATGTTTTCTGAACGAATAATGCAGCGCTCATTTGAAAGAGTCACTGTGTGCTAATTCATAAATATCCGACTTTTATTTAAATAATTTCTCTTTCAAGGCTTCAATCCGACCGGAGCTTACATCAAATTAGATACATAGACGGCAACTCTTACTGTCTTTTCATCTTTATTCTTTTATACATGTACGAGGCTTGTTCAGAAAGAATTGAGACTGCGTTTACCTGAAAGCCAATTCTTGACGTGTTTCGTAAATATTGTGCACACGTTTATATACTGCTCAGCATTTGATAAGGGCCACTTGTTTTAGTCTGTAATTATTATTGTTTAGGTTAAACTTTCAAACAATTTGTAAAAAAGTATTAAGTTTTTTGTTTTGTTTATTGGGAACGTGATTGTTTATTTGTTATTTGATAAAACCGATGAATAAGTCATAGGAGTTAAATTATTAAACTGAAACATTCAGTGTAAAAATAACTAAGTGGGACAAATTACAGACTACAAAAATGGCTCTTGTCAAATTTTGAGTAGAATTTAATATATTTCACACTAAACCAAATGGAGGATTTTTAAAACATAAATCCATAAACTTTTATTTAATCACGGTTGATAGTCATATATTGATCACATTAAAATATCCATTATTAGCATACGGAAAAAATATCCATTATTAGCATACGGAAAAAATATCCATTATTAGCATACGGAAAAAATCTCCTTTTATGTGCTCTCTGTAATAAACATATTGTCAAATATGCTGTCCATGAACAGGCTCAATCAAACCAAGCCTACAATAGGTTGATGTTTGTTGTGTTTGCGTGCTTTCCAAGTGCTTTTACATCTATTTTAACATTTGTATTTGAATAAAAAATGTAATTGCTATATAGAGAAACCCTTCACGACGGCAGAAGGACATTACCAGGCACAAGACAAGACAGATTTGTGCAGGACAAAGAGCGTATAACTTATTAACAAACTAATATCATCACTTTTTTCTGTATTAAACATATAAGAATTGCTCCAATAGTTATTAGACATATTATGTTTTAAGAAGAAAAGAGAGTAAATGTAGAATACTTGTATTATGTTTGATAGTTTGAAAAAATCTATTGTTTTATTCTCAGAAGTTCCAGCATGGAAGCAAGTGGGACTGAGTAAGTGTTTCATTTCGTATAACTATCTCTTTAAAAGTGAGGTTCTGACGAGAAATTCCGGTGTCCGGCCCGAAGAAATTGTTTTGGCAGTAATGACGCTCTTTCAAGATATGCTCAAGAAAATTCCCGAGGGCCGGGCTATTTTTGAGCATAAATGATTGATATTTTTTTTTGCATACCATTTGTCCATTTAACTATAAAACTATTTATTTTTATTATTTGTGAACTCATTTTTTTATATAAGTTGATGATTTAAGTTTCAATAATAATTGTACCAAATAAGCATACTGCGTGACTTGTCTTACACGGGAGGTAAATATTGACGTTTCCCAGCAGCGGTAAAATACTTGAAACCCAGATCCAAAACATGCAAAAATGATTTGTAAATAAATCTTGTATTATTGTTATTTGTTCTTTTTTAACAGGAAGCTCAAGCCTTGGTTATATGTACAAGACTTTAAACATGGTGAAATGTAGTGATCATTGACTCTAATCGACCTTTATGATATTTTTGAGTTGTCTAGATGTTAGGTCTAATATGATAGAGATCTTACCGGAATTTAAGATTTGATATTAACAAACAAATACCATCATTAACTGGAAATTATTGAAAAAAGGGAAAACACATTTGTTTCAAGATAAGTAAGAATAGACTATGTTTGTCGATCGCAAGTTAAACGTTTGGCGGCTGTGAGTGGTTTCCCCGAAAATATTATCAGTACTGTTGTCGTTTACCAAGTTTGAAGGTCGTTGCGCACGATAAATGTTTGTATAAATATTGAGTAGTGATCGGCCCGGTGCTAGGCGGCGTGGAGAGTAATATGCATTCCGATTACTGTCCATGAACAGGCTCAATCAAACCAAGCCTGCAATAGGTTGATGTTTGTTGTGTTTGCTTGCTTTCCATGTGCCTTTTACATCTATTTTAACATTTGTTTTTGACTAAAAAATGTAATTGCTATATAGAGAAACCCTTCACGACGGCAGAAGGACATTACCAGGGGCAAGACAAGACAGATTTGTGCAGGACAAAGCTTTTCAAGAGTAAGTTCTAGGTTTAAATATTTTGTATAAATCAGTTTATGGTTTTAGAAAATTTAATTGATGTAAGTAATACGCTCTTTTTAGACTTATGTAATTTAATGAAATAAAGAGAATTTTTCATTTTGCATAAAAGCGAAAATGTGTCCAGTCACGAAACATTAATATTTCTTCTTGTCATCTTCAGGAATGACTTTAATCGCAAGATCAATTCACTTAATGTCCTCCACTTGTTTTAAAACAATATGCTTTGCTAGCTTTGGTTTCAAGTTCGGCTTTCAGTCCATGCCCTTTTTCTGTGCCCTTATGCTTTTACGTGTAATATCGCCGAGCAGCAACCTAGACAACTTGTTTATCTTCGCTTAATGGAACCTTAAGGGGTAGTTTTGAGGTTGTTGCATCTACGAACCTGGTTTAAACTCCAAGCACTTACAACTTAGTATACTCTACTTTTCGTTAATTGTTTGTTGTGCTTACTTTTCGAAATTACATGCTATTTTTGCTATATGAAAATTAATGTTAACATGGCTATTCATCTTGCTGTTAAGATATTCTGTTCATTTTTAAGCATTTGGACAACCAATTTATCTTAAGTTGTCATGATTTAATTTAACGCAGAATATTATATAAATTATCAAAAAATTATTTCATAACGTGAAACGTATGCACAGCAACATAACATTAAGTGTGTAAACATATAATACAGTAAATCAAAGTTCGTTGATGTTAGAAAACGCTAACATAAAAAATTTTAAATAGTGAAAGCCTGTACGAAAGAGTATAAAAATTAAACTAAAAAATGCTTTCCGGTTGGAATCTGAAATTCTCTAAAACATTATATAGAGCCTGTTTTTACAGCTTAAAACTAATTTACTGACGTCAGTCTCAACGTCATGATTTCCGTAACGGTACTTAAACATGAAAATGTGTCAATATTCAAAATATGTATATACGATTTCAGATGCGCTAAAAGAAAATATATATCACAAACTTTCACCGTAGGAAATTTTTACCTTGGCTTGCCCTAAAGAACTTTACATTAAGCATTGTTGAACCGAAATATTCACACAAACGAAATCGTCACACGTGTGAAAAATTCGTACGAGTTCTTCATTTTCAAACTTGGAACACTTCCTGAATTTGTTAGACAATTTACCTAACTCTATCATGGTTATTCTCTGAATTATGCCCCTTTTATCTTAGAACATTCTTTAAAAGGTACAATGTAGAGGTTAAGATTTTTACGTGTAACGTGCACGTGTACGTGTAAAGATTTCAACACTAATTCAATAAGCGCTAAGCAACGCATCGTTGAACAATCCCGATAACTGCACGTCACAAGTTACGAAGGGTTTCAAATTTGCAATTTCACAAGTAAAATAGCGATTTTGCTACTTGTTGAAAACCAATAACGTGCGGTTATAGCGAGAGTCATTGAATTGTGGGAAATTGCTACAAGTACACGTACATGTTACACGTAAAAATCTTATCCTGTATATTATCTCTGCTATTACTCGATGCATTGCCTCAAATCTTGGAACACGCCTTAATGATGACAACATGCACTTGTGTGGAAAGTTACATACATAACTCCATCATGATTATAAGAATATGAAGAGCTGTTACAGTCACCCGTGCGTCGGCACACGCGTCCGGTTAAAGTTTTGGGATGAAGTTATATCTCAGAAACTACTTAAGATATTCAATTAGTGAATGTCGCACATGGCTTCGGGTCCCATACCTTTTGGTTGGATTTTAACACAATTATGCACCGTTATGTACTCAGAAAAAACCTTAACCTAGGCTAAAGTTTTTGGAATTTAGTCATATCTCTGAAACTATTGAAGAAATTCAATTGAAAGTTCACACATGGCTCCTTGGTCATTATGTAAGATTACTAATTAAGTCCCAAAACTTTTGGTTGGATTTTAACAGAATTATTCCCCTTAATGTACTCAGTAAAATCTTAAAACTAGGTTTTAAAGTTTTTGAAATGAAGTCATATCTCTGAAACTGCTAAAGATTTTCATTTGAAAGTTCACACATGACTTCTATATCACAAAACATAAATACATGTAATTTATTACGATCACCAGTTCGTTGACGTCAGAGTTGACTAACGTTAATGAAATAGTCAAATAACTTCGAAATTATCAGGCAGCGTGCACTGCCGACGGTGGTGTTTGTACATTCTACTCTAGGCAGCGTGCACTGTCGCCGTTGGTGCTCGTTTCTTCTACTATTGGCAGCGTGCACTGCCGCAGGTGATGTTCGTGCATTCTACTTTTGGCAGCGTGCACTGCCGCCGGTAGTGCTCTTACCTTTTACTCTAGGCAGCGTGCACTGCCACCGGCGGTGCTCTTACATTCTACTCTAGGCAGCGTTCACTGGCGCCTGCGCTCCTACCTTCTACTCTAGGCAGCGTGGCACTGGCGCCAGCGCTCTTACCTTCTACTCTTGGTAGCGTGCACTGCCGCCGGTAGTACTCGACCTCGCGTTCCTCCGATAACAAGGCAGTCGTCATGACGCTATCGTATCTTCATTGTTTGGGCTATAAGAGGAATAACTCAGATTCATTACTAAATCAAAACACCCTGAAGAAATTCTCCTGATACGCAAAAAGGTCCTAGTGATTTTCATTGGGCGGGTGCGTGCGTGTTTTTGATAGATCCTCTGATATACGTACTTTTGTTCAAAAAAGAATATGTGAATTTTCCGTTGGACAATATTTTGTCAAATCATTTTTATACTTTTTTGTCATGTGAAAATTTCGTACCTGTTTTAGGGGGGTCTAAGGTTCCATACGAAATTTTCACAAATATGTGAAATTTTCGTACGAAATTTTCACATGTATGTGAGGAATTCGTACGAATTTTTCACACGTGTGACGAATTCGTTTGTGTGAAAATTTCGGTTCAACAAAGCTTAAAACACCAGGTACGGCTAACGTTCCCTACAAACACTGTCCATTAAGATGTAGTACGCTCGTATGAGAAAAATACCATATATTGACAAAATTAAAACACCCGAATAAGACGAAAACACTATATCCTTGTTTATATTAATTTGAATAAGTCAGTTTCTCTAGGGATTTAAGGAAGCTGGTGAATCAGATATATTTTACATTATACGTATGTTTAAATGTGCAAATTACTACATTTAGCTCCTACTTAAACCTCTACCAGAAAACGCATTTTTACCTAACAATAAGTTGGTTGTCAAATGAAACTCTGTCGTTTTATATTCCCTAGTAGCCTACAACAACTCGTGTTCATATGGTACGTGTATATGTTGTTTAACTGATAAATATACATGTATGCATTTAGGCTGTACAATGGATAAACCCGTCTTTTAATTTAATATCTCATTTTCAAGATTTGATCACTTATCGAGTCTGAAATATTTTAAAATATTGATTGCTTTTCCAGTAAGAAAATACCGGTATAACGAACAAATGCATTTTATTCAAGGTTACAGAAAAATAAAGAAAATACGGATTCAAAGCATCTACTTGTTGCTGGGTTTGACTTAGGGACGGCTTACAGTGGATATGCACTTTCATTTCGGGATGAACCCACAAAAATTCAAATCAATCAGTCATGGAACGCTGGCAATTTGCTGACTCACAAGACCTCAACTTGCATCCTTCTGAAGCCTAATAGAGAATTTGATTCTTTTGGTTTCGAGGCAGAGAATAATTTTACCGATCTGGTTGAGGAACAGAAACATGATGGCTGGTACTTTTTCAGAAGATTCAAAATGTTTCTACATAATAATCAGGTATATATATTGTCTGTCTGTTTATAAATTTAAGTAGAAACAATTATCCTTTAAAATATCCTGGCAGGGGTAATAAGTATATAACTTTCTTTTTAACAAAATACTGAAATACTTACCGCAATGAAGCCGTAAACGTTTTAAAAAGATGGAAAGGTTGTCAAAATTTAAAAAAAACAACAACATGTGCTTAAAATTAGTTTCTGCTCAATGAAATACGTAATTTATAAGAATGAAATAAACATTTCAACGAAAATTTCTAAGTTCATTGATCAGATACAGCGTAACACTCATTAAACATAAATGCTCATTGAAGGTAATGTTCACAACTCAGATAAGAAGAATGCAAAGAAACGAAGTAAAATAATCCTAAGCTTTTTACCCAAAAAGCTTTGCAGGCTGTTTGTAAAACATACTATAATATACAATTCAATTCTTCAATACTGATTAAAGGGCTTAACCAGAGATGCAGAAGTTGAGGATATCAGTGGCAAGCCCATGCCAGCATTGACGGTCTTTGCGATGACCATAGGCTACATGAGGGACCATCTACTAAAACACTTACAAAAACAATTGCCAGATATAAAAGAGTCCGAAATAAAGTATGTCCTAACTGTTCCTGCAATCTGGAATGATAAAGCAAAACAGTTTATGAGAGAGGCCGGGATAAAAGTAAGTATGATTGTGGGTATTGATTCAGTGATAAGCTACAGGTTTCGAAAGGTGTCCAACGACAATATTCTTCTATTTTGTTCAAATTTATCTCAGCCTTAGATCATAAAACTGAGATTAGAGACCAGACTCAAATCTCATGCATCTGATTGGCTGAAATGGCGACTGGTCGCCATTTCAGCCAATCAGATGCTTGAATTTTGAATCTGGTCTCCAGCTTTAGTTTTTTGATCTTGGACCCTGTAACTGTTCATGCTGGTTGTACAAACTAGTGATATATTTTGTTCTTAAACTTCACAATCACTTAGAACAAAACTTGAAAATGATGCGTTACTTTGGTATTAACATGAATGTTCTGCTTATATCAGTTTAAGTTTTCGACAATGATAATGTTAATAAATAGTATTCCAGTAGAAGAGTTTTGTTTCAATATTTCGGCTTGACTTTTAATGTGTCAGTTAAGTTACGCCTATCGTTTTCTTGCTAAGAGGACAGGCGTAATTTAATCTGAGGCCAATGGAGAGATATCAATACGAAAACACAACACAACCCATTCACATGCATGCTATCGTCTGAAATATTTCTATTATTTTTGTACAGTCTAATTGTGCAGATATTGAGGTTAGCTTAATCTTGTGCTAGACGGCGACACTCAATCAAATTGAACATGCACTATTTGTTATAAGTTGTCGTGTAAAAAAGTGAAATATGCATATCAGGAGTTGCCACATACAGAAAACACAGCCTTATCAGACAGCCAAAAAGAAGAAAGAGAGAGAGAGAGAGAGCATGGTTTATATAATGATCAGTTTCAAAACAGACTCCAGAAACAATTGACAAAAATGGGAACCCGAGGGGTTACCGCCTTAAGATTTCGAAGTTCCCATTCATTCAATTGTGTATACTCCGTATTCTTTAAAATTCACACAAAAATAGATTCATTCATTGCGTACAATGTACGTTTATGTCACTTTTGTGCAGAACATGTAATTTCTTTGGTGTGCAGGCAGGTATCGACACAGAAAGACTCATGCTTGCTCTAGAACCAGAAGCAGCCTCGATTTGGTGTCAGCTGGTACCGACAGAGGCAGGGCGTTGCCTGTCTGAGCCGGGTACAAGATACATGGTCGCAGACCTCGGTGGTAGTATTCCGTTAGAATAATGTTTGTATAATGGTAGTATACAACAGTGAAATATGTACATCAGGAATCGCCGGACTCAGAAAACAAAGCCCCCACGCAGCGAAAAAGAAGAGTGAAAAAAAGAGAGCAAGTTCAATTTTATGAAAATATCAATTTCAAATATGTCACCACACAAAATTTACGAAAAGAGAACCATTGGGTTACCGCCTTTGAGCTTAATTCAGTGGTACCTTGAAAAATTGGAAGTATGTTTCATGTATGCGCTCTTGACAAAAATCAATAACTGCACTTAAGTGATCAGGTGAGCTAAGACAAAATATCAATGTCAGATCAAAGAATACGCCTGTGTACTCAACACCTTTTGATATATCAAAACAACTTAACATTTAAATTTGTTTGATTACGCTGGCCTAGAAAATTAAAAAAAACATCAAGTAATTGTTTGTGCACATTCGAAATGCCTGAATTACTGAAATTTACAATATATTAAAAAACTGAAGACTTGCTCATATTTCGTAAATTCTCATTTGCTTTATGTTCCTTCTTAAAAATAGAACCAATCTTTTACTACATGTATATAGTTCTTACATGTAACAATATTTACCATCAAAACGTATAGCTTATTGAGTTATCTTGAAGGTGGAACTGCGGACATTTCCGTCCATGAAAAGATATCCGATGGCTCATTAAAGCAACTTCACCGAGCAAGTGGCGGCCCTTGGGGTGGTTGTGCGGTCGATCAAAATTACTTAGACTGGTTGGTGAACGTCTTTGGGAAACAAACCCTGGAAAGGTTCAAGACAGAAGAAGTTGCTGATTATTTCGATTTACTTCGGGAATGGGAAACAAAGAAACAAACAATTAAGAACGCGACATCGAAAAGAGTAATTGTTAGACTACATTCTTCACTGCGTGGTATTTATGAAAGATGTGAAAACATGACCGTTGAGGATGCCTTTAAGGAGAAAGGCTTTGCAGATATGGTCATGTGTCGTAATGATAAGCTATTTTTTGATCCGTCCATTGTCAAGGAATGGTTTAGAGATCCAATTGATCAAATTGCTCGTCATATAAATGAAATCCTTGCAGAGCCGAAAATGTCAGGCGTTGATACCATCTTGCTTGTAGGAGGTTTTGGGCAATGCGAATTAGTTCAAGACAAGTTGAAGAAACTTGTACAAAACAAGAGATGGATTATCCCCGAAGACGCGGGTTTAGTTGTTTTAAAAGGAGCAGTTAGGTTTGGACATCTTCCTGGTATTGTCACTGAAAGGGTTGCTTCCTACTCTTATGGCACGAACACAAGTTGTCAGTTTGATCCAAAGGTGCACCCTATATCAAAACTGCATATTTCAAATGGTATGGAATTAGCGAGTAACGTGTTTGGAGTTTTTGTAAGGTATGGTGAAGAGATCACTACAGGTCACGAAGAAAAACGAATAATTACACCAGTAATGCGGAATGAAACAAGTGTAAATATTTATATTTCAAGTAAACCCAATCCCCAATTTGTAGATGATCCTGGCTGTCAGAAAATAGGTTCATTAATCGTTAGTCATCCAGGCGAAGAGCCCTTAGAAAACAAAGAATTTGAGGTCACCTTTTACTTTGGAAACACAGAGCTTCATGTCACAGTCCGAATGCTTAAAAATGATCAAGAGATAAAGGCAATCATAGATTGTTTGTAAACAAATCTTCATAAGAAGACAAATACTTAAACATTTTAGGACAATTACTTTTTCACACCAGGACATTATAGGTTCGGCCTGCGTATGAATATACATTTGAAACAAAGTGATTTTACAATGAATGTCTACCAAAATGAAACCGAAAAATCTTGGAACGCCGGATCAAATCGTGATATGAGATACATATTCAAGCATTAACTTCAAGGCAAATACCAGCTGTGCTATTAAATATTATTTGCGAGGAACTACATTTTGGTAAAAAATTAATGATTCCAAAAAGCATTTAGCGTTTTCAATATCATATTAGTATCTATACAATTTGATAAGTAGCGACATGCACAATTTGTAATTGGCAAAATGTTAAAATTTGAAAAAAGACGTAAATGTAAATACTAATTGCCGGTCAGGTGTAGTAGGGACATGTATTTATCTGTTGCATATTACCAATAACATTAAAATACCCTTTGCATAAGAACTATAAAATACATGTATTTATATATGTAGACTGAGCAATCAAACGTTTATACAGCCTCGTCGTTTAATATTTTTCTACACCAGAATCTCGCTTACATAGAGTTTTCCCTGATGTTTATTTTGAAATCTTTAAATTAACAAATCTTTGCTTTTGACTATGTTAAAATTTGGAATTTCTTCACATTTAAAGTTTGTCAACCAGTTTCCGCTAATCTTTTTTATTCGTCGTGGAAAATATATTTAAAGAAATAATTTGAATTCTGTTTTTTTAGTATGCGAAATGTCTTTCGAAATATTTTGAAAGTATTTTAGTCTTCGCAAGTGGTTACCTTTACAAATGCAACAATTATTGATAGACCAATTCCGGTTAATTCAATCAGTTCCGAATATAGATCGTGGACAACTCTCAATGTGTCTTTTTGACTGTCCGGTTTTACAGCTGTGTAATGGTTTTGACAGACCGAATACGTTTTTATATATTTTTTCCTATGGTTTCAAATAAAATGTTGAAATAAAAGTAAGTAATATTGAAATAAAAACATATGCAGTTAGTTAGTTATTTCTATTATAGAATATTTATAAAAGCTGTAAAACACTCATGGCATCACACGTTCCATTGCATAGCCTTCAGCTATTGCACTAAGTGAATCTGACACAACCTTAAAGTCAACTGCCACGCGTTTCCAAATTTTCACATACCTGCACTCGTCTGTGTCGATGCGACGCTTGAGTGGACCTAAACAGTATGTCAAAGGCTAATGATCATCATTGTTTAAATGCTATTCACTGCGACCTTATAAGCATTTTCACTCGTTCTACTAAAATAAAAAAATATCGTAGGGTATGAATAAAATGTTAACCGGAACTGCTTGACAAACTGTATAATGAAACAAGCACATTTGTTGATTGATTATATTTTTGTTATATTAAACTATATAACTTAGACAAAGATATACTTAAAAGTAAAAAGTAAGTGTCATGTTGAAATCTTACATGTACACTAATGCCTTTTAATCTTAATCTGTCATCACAGTATTGTATCACAGTTCATGGTAAGCTCGATGTCCGATAACTTTTGACATAAATAATCGGAAACTCATCTAGTGAAAGATGTGAAAAAAATATTTTTGTTGGCATGAAATTTAGTTATTTTCGGAACAATGCCATTTTTCACGGCATTTCAATTTCGTGTTTTTTTTTTAAGTTTGTATGAAAACATTTATATACAACTCTATTTTCTATTGCTTTATATTTGTGAACTTAATGCTGTACGTAATCCACGAATTGTAAGCTTTAAAAATAAACCTTAAATCTTATTAAATACAGTTAAAACAGCTAAGCCTGCTTGTTTGCTTTGCTCACGTATTTTTGTTACACAAAAGTAACAGTAATTTAAGAGCATGACTTGTGTAGTTTTCAGGGGAAAATATTGATTAAGAACCCAGTGTTTTCTTAATTTCTGCCATTTTCCTCCTATTAATTTAACAACAGGTGCTTTGATTACGGAAAAGTCATTGTTGAACACCGTCCTATTTCATTTTAAGTGATAACATTTTCGTGATTATCATTGTTAAGCAGGCGGGTGGGTTGGATCAAAGCAGCTCGTTTATGTTTTGTTCTTAAAAACCTGTTCTTTTATTCACAAATTGTTTGTGTTTTTAATTGATCGTAATATAACCTTATTCTCAATCATTTTCTCTACGTTTTGTCCGTGGTGGGGAAGTTTGAGTATTTTAGCCTTAGAGCGGTCGGTTTTGTTCAGTAATCCTTAAGAATAAACCTCTTTTAATGTTTTCATTTTGAGTCTTGAATGGTAAGCACGATCGTTTTTCCAATACTCAGTCAAAATTTCACTGTTTATATTTATTTTCGCCTATGATATTAGTATTATATAAAATGAGGTCACATATTCATCGAACCTTCAAATGCTTATTATTTATATAATGGTTGAAATTATTTTTGAGCCAATGAAAATGCAGTATTTTTCAAATATTTCGGACCTTAATTCTCATAAAGTCGTGCGTCTGAAATGTGTTTATTATAGGTCGATTTCCTCCATAATATTGTCCGAACATTTATTGATAAACATGTATAGTTCGTCGACGATCTTCTAAAGTGTTAAAGGAGGCGTGACTTAGAAAGTTTGAAAAAGGAAAATCTTATAAATATTTTAGCTTTGACTTGTTTGGCTTATGATAATCTTCTTAAATTTCTTAACTCTTTATTTCATATATACGTCTGTTATCACATAGGCGACCAGTTTAGATCAAGATCACCTATTAAATCAATGTCATCTGATCAGTATTTTACACTTTTTTTGTCACAAATAACCTAGTGAATCTAACAGGGAGAAGTGTCGGTCGTGATCAGACTACAAGGATGAGCCCGTTGATCCGGAAATAAACTATTTTACCATGCTATAAAATGTTTCTTAATAAATAAAGGGTAAAATGGAACTTCCACGGTTGAAACCTTGTTACTCAAAGCAATGATAGACTGCTACACAGGTTTTTTTCCTGAGAATCCGTAATGTTCACATGGTGTTTTCAGATAAAGAAATTTTGTAATTCACTTTCTAAAATATTCTCTCAGTATGTTTACGGGCCATTAAATGACAAAACTACTTTTACTTTGACTATTGATTTTTGCATACCCATATATAGTTATTTAGGCGGCGACTGTTTTGTCGGTTACAAAAATAATTTCAACCATTATATACGTTATAGTTTATTTTGAGGCTTGTATGAAAAATTAAACGGCCTGACCGTTTAATTTTCATACAAGCCTCAAAATAAACAATAACCTATACTTAATTTTGCTATACAAGGGTATTGTTTGATGTCTTACTGTAAAGCTTTCACGGATACTTCGAACTAAAACACACGGAATTTTATATTTGTTAAAAAATTAATAACGGAAACAGCCGTTGAATATTTACAATTTCCTATATTGCGAGTACACATCGGCCTCTCCCATTTTAATCACTACAGAAGGTTAGAAAGTTCAATACCTTTAGAGACGTCATGTTTTTTCTCGCTTTGTCGGTCTAAAAGAATGTTTACTGCCTGTAAAATAATGAACAATTGATTCCTGCTTACAATATAACAAACAGTATTAAGAATAAATGAAATTTCAAAGTGTAAGTATAATAAACATCTGATCAATATTTGCCATCAGTTCTTCCTGAACGGGTTTGGATTTTAAATGTTTTATAAATAAATAATCAACTAAACAATATAGGCGAAATATTTTTACTGAAGAGGAAAAAGAATAGTTATGACCTGTATTGTAGTTTGTTTTCGTCATGCGTCATGTTGAACTTGTTTATCGTACATTGAGGTGTTTTCAACATGAAAATGTCTTGACTTAATACTGCAAATACTCGTTTTTTACTCGGAACAAATCAGGGGTATGTAAAATTAAGTATTTAATAAAAACATTCAATTTCTATTTATTCCAAACAAAATTATTTGAACGTTATTGTTTATTTGGAGGCTTGTATGAAATTTAAACGGTCAGGCCAGCGCAGCTGAGCGACCGTTTAATTTTTCATACAAGCCTTCAAATAAATTATAACGTATATAATGGTCGAAATTATTTATGTAACTGACAACAAACATAGTCGCCGATTTAATTACCATATAAAGGTATTAATAAAATAAACTGTCAGACTAAAAGTACAATATTTTTTTAATTTAATGGCCCGTAAACATGTACTGCGAAGAGATAATTTTTTACAAAGGAAATTATGCATTTTTTAATCTGGAAACACAATGGGAACGTACCCGATTCTCTGGGGAAACCTGTGTGACAATCTAAACTTAGATGAAGAAACAAGTGTTCGTCCGTGAAAGTTCCATTTAACCATAAATACAGCTTTTATCGCATGGCAAAACAGTATACATGTATATACAGATCCGTGAGGTAATATCTGATTATAAACAGTTTGCTTTTAGATTCACGAGGTTTTTCGGCGTTATTCGGCGTTAGCTGTCTAAGCTCACTTTTGACCTAGTTTTTCGACCAATGAAATGTTGTAAATAATACTCGTATTCTCTTATTATGCAGAGGGAAAATGAAATAAACTATTTCGATTGGTAGCTATTTACACCAGAGAGGCATCTAGCAGGCTGGAGAGGTATCTAGTGGGATTTTATTATTATGCAGCGGAAAAATCAAATAGATTAATTAGATTGGTTGTTAGTGGGTGTTGTATTGGAGGAAAACATATTTACGATTTAAGTAATCAGTTAAGTCAATATTGATGGCTTAAATACAATATTATGTTGAATATTCTTGGGTGTCACTTGCATACAATACACATTGTAAAACCAAAGAGAAGTGTAGATATTCCTAGTTCTTACTGTTTCCTTTCTAGTTCCTTTGATACTGATTGTTAATTTCAAGTTCGTAAGACAAGCTCATTGTAGTGTAGGGGCTAACACTCTCGCCTCTCAAGCGGAGGCCCCGGGTTCAATACTCAGGACGGACATTTTTTTTAAACTTAATATACGTAAAAGTTGGTAGATTTCGCTCTTGTAACAGGCTGTTATTATTTATATTTATTAAATTTCAAGGACATTTATTCATCTTGAATTCTCACTCTACACGAGGTATTTTATTGAAACTGAATATTTTGCTACTTTAATCGACATGTTATCACTGTATGAAATTGTTGCAACAGCTTCAACATTTTTTTAAAAGACACTTTCAATAAATTTATGAGTTGTCATGATTCGGTCGCTTAATCTCTAAGTCATACTAAGAAGGCAGGGAGGGTTCGTCAACAATATATTTGCTATAACAAATAAAATAAAATAACTAAACTGTGTCTGCTTTGCCTCTGTATTTCTTTCTTTCTTATATACATGTATATATAAATCTTTTCCATCAACGCCGTTTATCTTTTTTAAAGATATTTCTTGTTTATGATCAAAAGAAACAAAAAGTGTTAATCAAGATCAGATATCGTTGATCTACACTGGTCGAATATGTGATAAAAACGTATCGGTTTCCATGGAATAAAGGGTTAAACATTTTGAGAAATTTATCAAAGCAAAGAGATCAAATCTCAAATTATTATTTGAATAATTTTCTTTCCCTATGACAATGTTAAGTTACGCCTAATTCCACACTTTAACTGATCGTTAGCGAACTATTCATGTTCATCATTAAATGCTCGAACAATAATATTGAGCAAATCGACCTACAAAAGGTATAATAAACACACATCAGGCGCGCAACAATATGAGAATTACATGCAAGGTTCGAAATATTTGAAAAATACTCCAATGGCTAAAAAACAACTGCTGGAGAGTTTATCGAAAAAAAAATAGATTCAATTGCCGACGTTCACCAGTTATCCAGCGACGTGTTAATCCGCTAACGTTAATAAATAAATGCACCATTTTACAGCAAGTAAACCCTCTTGAGTGCTGATAATCTGAAAAAAAAACTGAACTTCTTATTTCCTATCGAAATGAGGAGACTTCGACACCGCAGTAAGGCATTCAGTGAGATGTTTACCCGCCACGATAAGAAGATTTAAACCCCGAGGTACACCAACCACTAATAGTAATAGTAGCCCCGTCGTTATTGTTTTGTTGTTTTCTTTATACATTCATTGATTATATGAGTAAATGCGTACAACAGAAAGCAAGCGATTTGAAAATTATTTATATTTGTTTGTAATTTCAGTTTGATAATTTTAATAAACATATTTAGATGTTACAGTCTCTCGATGATATACCCAGCCATACCTAAATGAGTTACAACTTTATGAGGACAAAATTTTACAAAAATAGTCACCGACTTGTACATATAACATTTACAGTAATGTTGTTTGTATTGAATGTTAGAATTGAATAGCAAATAATCATGTTAAAATTTTTTTTGTAAAATGAGTTAAATCAACACCTCAAAAGGTGAAGCATGCATACCACTCCCAGAAAACACAGCTTCCCCACGCCGCCAAAAGTAGAGAGAAATAGAGAAGTTGATAAATTAATCAAAGATGACAATTAGCACCCTTATAATTTCATAGAATGATAGATTAAATAATAAAATGATATAACTTTTCGTAGTAGTCATCTCCTTCCACAACAAGTTGACAAGACCGTGTAGTATAATATAAACAGAAGCCCTGGCATCAGGCAACCATAGTTACAGCAACACCAGCAAGATTGTTAGAGTAGTAACATCACCAAATATCCTAGCGGTCTTGGCAATCACCAGAGGTCATGCTTTACAAAATTGTGGCAGTTTTTAGCTGTAACACATTTCTTAGTTTTGTGTTTTATATCAAAATAAACAAAACAGTATATCGTTAACCTTATTTTTTCGTTGTTTTTACATAGCCAATATGAAATCAATCAATAAATCATTAGAGTGTATAAATACAGCTACTAATAGATGTTTTGTCAATATCTAATTTTTGTAACAGATTGCTTTAAATTACTGATTTTTTTTTCAGTAAATTGTTTGCATAATGACTTGTACACTGCAATTTGATATGGTCAGAGAGAATGTCCAGTTTAAAAGAAAAATGTGATTATTAATTTCTTGTTCTTTCAGAACTGAAATGTCGGAAAATAATTACCGAAGATACCTTTTCCCCGTGGCGTACCCCAATTATATCTTCACCAGCATAGAAAAATTCCAAAAATATTTCATGCAGAGACAGGAGAAATTGAAACTATCGAAGGAAGACAGTTTGACGTGTGCATATATACAAAAGAAAGTGAAATGTGCATAATATTATCAGGAATCGCTACATTTACAAAACACAACCTCCAACGCAGTGAAAAGGGTGATAAGAAAAGAGGTCATGTGTTTATAGTATTTCAAATTCCAAGAAGTCACCACAAACAATGAACGAAAAAGAGAACACATTATGTTTCCGCCTTGAAACAGTTATTGGCAAAACGATTTGCCACGAGGTGAGGATTAAACAAGGTTCTAGGGTGCACCAACTTCACACTTGCCCCAACAAGTTTCATATGATCAGACAAGTACAAGTTGTTTTGGTGAAATAACACCAATTTAACATGTACATATTTTTCATAAAACTCTTTTGTAAGTCATTCTAACACGTTTTAGGTTTGTTGCAGTTTCAATCGAAGTTTTGTGTGTTGCGATCTCTTCTCCGCCTACATGGACCACACCATCTGGCACGAACCTAGTCCTCGACCCCTCGGTCAGTACGGCGTGTGATAAAGTGACAGAAATAAACGCGAACAGCGGTGATGGTTCTACAGTCTCTTACAGGCATGCATATTTTTATATTATTTTACAATAAATATTTGAAAAACTAAGTGAAATGTGCATATCAAGAATTGTCACATTTAGAAGACACAGCCTCTGGACGAACAGTTTTGATGTTGTTTTTTTCATAAAAGCATTATATTTCCTTCATTTTGGATGAATCAATATTGTAATGGTTACTTGTGTAAATATTGATTTGCGCTCAACTTGGGTTAGGCGTCGTAAATATGCATTTCCATAATTACTGCATGTGACCCGAACCTACCCAAATTCAAAAAGACTTTGTCTTTGTCAATGCATCTAGTTCGCGAACTGTAATCTGAAATGTCACTACTAATTACAGCGCAAGCGTGATGCATGCTTCCAAGTGCTTAGCGCAAACATCGGGCTATCTTATAAAAGTTTGAAGAAAGAATTTGAAATTCATTGAAATTCAAGGAATCCCTCTTTAAGTTTTGTTTTGTGAACAATGATTGAACAAGTTTTTTTTTAAATAGATTGTTCAATAAAACTCCGACACTTTGATTGTTGATTCAATATTTTGGATGTTCTTCGTCAGTGCATCAGGTCCCAGCAAAGATTGACGCATGTTCAAGATTTCGCTCCATACCGACAACTAAATGAACCCATAAATATAATTGTATTTGTGTGCATGTTACTGTTCACCAATTTTGCTACTATTGTCCCAATTGCAAATAATTTAAATAATTTAAATATAGTTATTGTACAAGATTAGTTAATATTATGTATGTCAGGTTCCAGCCAAAGGCACACAGTTTTATTTTAACTGCACAATCAGTCACCATTTCAGCCAATCATATGCTTGAGATTTCAGACTGTTCTCCAATCATAGTTCTATGGTCTTGGGCTCAGATTGTTTCTGGATTCTTCTACCTTAATGACAAAATAATGTTTCACTTGATTCCTTTATGTCCATAAATAGTTGAAATATTTGAACAATCCTCAAAGTAAACTGTTCATAATTGCACTGAACATTGTACTTAATTACACTAGTGTTCAAACATTTTCTGTTACAGTGCTGTGGATATTTGTGTGATCTGTTCCGGTAAATCAGTCGAATTTGAGTGCACATAAGCATTGTTCCATTTTAAATTAGGACTGCTCTATTTATTTAGTCAGCTGTATGCTATAATAACAATATAATTAAGTATTACTGCAACATGAAATTTATTGCCTGCGAAACAATGAGTAAAAGACAATTTTTTTAAAGAAATATGAGACTTTTACTATCATTTGTAGTCATTTCATTTCGTGGCTTCTAGAAATGATAAAATCTATAAATGAAATTCACAGAAACGCTATCAGTGCAGTGTGTCGGCCGTAGAAAGTCTCCCCGTACATATGCTCCATTGCCCAAGGTTATAAATCTGAGCATAAAAAAGCCGGTCTCAAATCTCAAGCATCTGATCGGCTGAAATGGCGACCAGTCGCCAGTTCAACCAATCAGATCCTTGAGATTTGAGACCGGTTTCCAAACTAAGTTTTATAACCTTCAGTCCATATTTTTATCAGTAGATTTTTAACCGATGTCATGTCAAGTTGATTACGTATGTCTGGGTTATCCGCGCAATCATTTTGGGTTGTCCCGGCTTGCTTAGTCGTTTGCATAATAAGATTTCAATGGCTAGGCGCTGTCGCAGTATGGTACGCGTTCGATTCCCAGTATTGTTTATATCATTTAAAATACTAATTTTATAATTTTAATAGGAGCGCTTTAAACAATTTATATATCAAACCGACTTTTCAGCTTGTTTACTCAAACCCAAAACGGTGGGTTTGCTGTTGGGTTTGATAGCAACGACGGTAACTCAATACTCACGTGTGATTTGTCAACAATCACTGCTTCTACGACAGCAACATACAATGTGGTAGTCAGGTAAGTAACCACTGTTTCCACCGCACTTAACTAGTTGCCTAGTCGGAGACTTTAAACCTTCTTTGAAACCAAATCACCGAAGGCCTGTATTAATCACAGGTAGTTGCTCTTGTATTGTCCTACAATTTCGTTGTACAATGTACTTGTATTGGGTTGGTGGGGATACAGATGGTATGCACAGTGTATGTCCCTTGCATGGTTACCTAGGCGCTGCTATTTAATTGGTTTTGGTTGATCTATAAATTTAATGGACAAATCGTTAATTGTCTGTTCGGCTTCATCTCCTCTACCAGTAGAAATCGTCGCTGTTAGAAGTCTTGTTTTGTTGTATCTTATCACTTCAATATGACCAAAGTGTCGAAATTGAAAGTAGTTGTGCAGGAACAATAAATACCATTGCGAATCATCGTAGTGACCAAGTTATGCAGGCACTATAAAAACTATTACGACTGATCTTAGTGACTTAGTTATGCAGGAATGTATAACCTCGGTAGCAGCGTCATTGTGACATATACACTTATCGTACGGCTCAAATTGTGTAACTTTATTTTGATTACAACTCATTCGTTTTATGTACACAGTTTATTTTAACTTTTTGTTATTTTTTCAAGTTCTACTTTTTAGAGCTGAGAATTCCGGTGTATCAGCTGATAAAAGCATAACCATCACAGTGACTGGTAAAACTTCTGGACCTAGCAATCCTAATGCGCCGGTTTTCTATGGAACGCCGTACCAGCTCACTGTTAACCATGGTGACATCGACACGTCTCAATTAAATGTCGGTAGGTGTTAAACAGAATGTTTTGCCCTTATTAGAATAGCTTTATTGAACTATAATGTCGTCATAATTAAAGGCTGTCAACCGATTCCTATATTCCTATATTTCTCCTATATTTTGGATCAGAATCCTATATTCTAATAAACCTCCTACATTCCTATATTTCTCCTATATTTTTAAGTACATTCCTTTATTTTTTAGTAATTTTTGGCCGATTTATGAAGAGTAAATATTGCCTGAGACTGCTTTTGACTTCTTGGTTTTGCTGGATTTTTCAAGGACAAAACACAACTTGGAGATTGGTAAAATCTTGCCAGGTGGCATTTAACCAAATTTTTTTTATCCAATTCTCTCACAACTTTGTAGCAGTGTTCTTTGTATTAAGGCTTACCTAAGAAATTTTCACTTTCATGCAGAATTATTGTTGCAGTAGCAACAAAATTCAACCAACTGCAAGGACTAGAGGGCTTATATTTAGTATGGTGTATGTGGTTGTCTAAAATGTCAAGATGGACACCCAAAAAACAACATGATTGAAAGTGAACAAGAATTCTTCAGCTGACGTTTGTGGTCAGCTTTCAGGTTCAAAAAGAGTGTTTGCAAAAGAAGGTGTCTTTACAAAAACAATAATTTAAAGAGGCAAAGTCAAACAAAGGGAGGTAATAAAAACAATATTGTTTGATAATTTGCAACAACTGTTTGTTCAATAAATTCAGATAACTTGAAAAATTTTTTATTAGGTTAATCTGCAAAATATTTGCATAGTTTTCTAAAAGTATTGTGTTTTTTTATAGACCCACTTAATAGATAAAAGTTAAACTACTGTTTAACTTCAATGAACCTGAAGGGTATGTATGTCCATCTATTCCCAAAAAGGCTTTGGCTTTTGAAAATTATTGCTTTTGTACAGAAATTCAATGGCAGTTTGAATTAAAGTTTTTATGATTTCTCTTGAAACTTGTAGCAATATTCTTTGTATTATTAAAGGTTAACTAACTTATTTGACTGTAGTACTGTTCCATGCAGATTAAATAAATAATGGAATAATGTTAACAATAATTTATTTCGAACTTCTAGGATAGTGAAGGGCATAATTATAATTATGTATTGCTTACATGTTCTCAATAGAGTTTAACGCATTGGGGTCACTTTTGACTGAACCCTTTTGGACATTGTAACCAAGATTTTTACACACAAAGCAATTTGACTATGAGTGGATGGTTCTTGCTACATGTATGTACAGCATAAAAAGAAGACTTACTTTTTATCTATATATCGTAGAAGACAAACAAAAAACTGAAAAATCTGGCTTAAATGAGGTTTTTGCATTTCCCCCTTGTTTGAATGGTCATTCAGATGCTGGTGATGTGCTTGATGGTGCTCATTGTGAAAGTTAATGGTTTCCTTCATTTTTACAGTAGACATTTTGGACATTGATTATTTTAGAAAGAGTAAATGCACAGGTGAAAATCATTTGTATAAGTGCTAGTACATAAAACTATTTTCAGTTCCAAACTCCTATATTTTGCCTCAAAATCATCCAAAAACTCCTATATTTGTTGCAAAAATATTTCTTTATTTTTCCTTTATTTGGGAGATGACCTGGTTGACAGCCTGTAATTAATTTATGCATTTAATATGATTGCTCTATTTGATCAAGGATAAACATATGTTTGCTAAGTTGTCTTGATTTGACTGTGACATTCAATACTTACATGATAAGATTACTTACTCTTATTTTGGTGTTGTCTCGGCTAGCTCAGTCGGTTCGTGCTCTGAGGCATGTGTCTAGTCGCTTTGCCATACGGTTCGAGTAGGCACAAAAATATATCGTTTTCAGTTATCATTTATCTGTGCATATAAAACCAGTTTAAGTTCATTAAATAAATTATGTCTACGATTTGTTTGGATTCAACACAAGGGCCCAAGATCATAGAACAATAAATGGATAAATCTCAAGAATCTGAGTTACTGAAATGGAGACTGATTTGCTCAGATACTTGTGATTTCAGACCGGTCTCTAGATTTAGCTTTGCGATCTTGGGCAAAGGAGTAATATTGTTTTAATGGTTTTGACAGGCTCTACGGTGATGACCGTCTCTGTGATGGATTCAGACGAAGGTCAGAGTGTATCGGTCTCCATCAGTATGTAAATATTGTTTTGACATGACACAATAGTTCTTGATGTGGTGAAAGGAGTGTAGGCGATAGCAATCGATAAAAGGAGAAATTGATATCAACCGGGTGGAAGAAAAAGTAAAATATGCCTATCAGGAATTGCAACATTTAGAAGACTCAATCTCCCCAAATGGCCAAGAAGAAGAGAAAGAAAGAGCAAGGTTTATACAACCTTCAATGTGGTATATGATCGTGAATGAGTAAGCGGGGGTGATGGAAAGTGAATGTGTGTGTGTGAGAGAGAAAGAGAGATTTAATGTTACACCAGTTGTACTTCAATTCTAGAAATACATATTTTTAACTCTGTCCCTGTATGTTTAAACTTGTTTTAAATTAACAAATTTTTAAGCAAATATGAATTTATGATAACGCTTACCATATGATGTAAATACAGTTTAATGCCTACTTCTTAAACTTTTGTTGCACAATTTGTTAGGTGGAAGCATAGTTACTATGGATGACCTTGATGTTAAAGTCGCTGATAAGACAACGTTTACGTCCCTTGAGTGTGGTTCCTACGAGTACGTCCTTACAGCCACAGACAACGGAAATCCCGCCAAAAGCAGCTCTGCCACCCTAACAGTAACTTTCAAGGATTGTGCTGAGCAAGGGTCAGATCACGGGGAAGGCTGTGCTCTGGTTTACAGTTTAACACTGCTAACTGCCGGGATCGCATTGCGTTACATTTTCTAGCTTGCATTATTGACGACAAGTATTAACGTTACAAGAAGCTGTAGGGGCACACCTTTATGTGTGATACAAGATGATGGGCATCATTTATTTTCAAGTTATTTAATTTAAACCATATGTAAACATCGTTCTTGCATAGATAGCGAAGAAATTGTTCTTATTACTTAATACAAATGAGATTTAAATTACCCGGACTATTATTGATTCATTCAAGTGTCATTTACAGTTTTTCGCCGAATCCTTGAGACATGAATGTCTTCATTTTTTTATTCCTGTATTCCTAAAAGTGTAACCATAGTAACATGAGTGTAATTTTGACGTTGTTGGCAGAGAGCTTCTCTTTACTTTTCTTTACCTCTTAGCAAATAAATATATAAATACTTAAAATATTTCATAAAAAAATTTATAAATCGAATTATATAATTTCAACATTCGTGCCTTTTCACGTAGCAGTGTTCGGAATTAGGCGTACATCCCTCGTCCCACAAGATCAATACAATAACACGTGACCAGACAGAACAAGCAAACAGTTTTGACGCCATCTGGAATTCACAATGCAGCTTGAATTTTCGCGTGACCTCTATCAAATCGTAACTAATGATGACTTAACAGACCTTTTAATTTGAAAGGACTTAGGAAAATGGGGTCCAAAGACGAATAACTTAACTTGAAAAATCTCAGCTATCCATCTTCAATGTGCTTCTTTCATTATAATTTACTAAATTTAGCAAAATAGATAAAGTGGAAATCTGAACGTATTTGAATGCCTTATTTTAAATATATAGATAATAACCCCAAAGCCATGAAAAGAGCGTCCATCACTATTTAATTTTTAAACGCAGATAGAATCGGTCCTTTTAACACATCGATTTCAAAAAGTGAAATTTGTATATCAGGAATGGCAACAGCGGTAAGACAGCCACTACGCAGAACACCAAAGGGTTAAAGCCACAATAAACTTGCCAAAACGTTTTTTTTTCATTGTGAAAATTAATTAACCACGTTGACCCTTTTCAAAAGAAAGTATAAATGACCAACTATTTATGTCCTCAAATAATCCCCAATCATTGAGACCCGGTCCGAATAGTATTTTTGTAGCCACAAAATTACTAACCAATGTTTACAATCACTCGGCGAAAAGTTATCGGTTTTTTCCGTAAGTGGGCCGTAAGAACGAAATGACGTCATTCTGTATAATTAGCGACCTTCGCCTGCCGAGAGTTGCCGAAAATCAGCTCGGAAAGATTCGCTGTTTGTTTTGTAAACAAAATAAACGATCCGAAAAACGCCCAAAACATGCTGTAAATCAATAAGATAATACCCTTTTCTTATTGTAAGGTTTATTTTTTGTGTTATTATTCATACAGGTGAAATCTAAAATGTTTTGGTTAATAAAAAATATGCTGTTAGGCAAGTTTATTGTGGCTTTAAATAAAGGGAGAAATATACATACAGTCCACACTCGTTGTGTCGAACTCGCCGGGACCGTCGATTTTAATTCGAGTTATCCGAAGTTCGACACATCCGAATTGACGCCAATAACGTATAGACTATACCGTATATGCTTCTTATCTAACATGAATATGCGTGTGTATGTCCAATACCAACATAACATCTCAATGCATTATTCTAATAATATTTAAACCAAACATTGTTTGTATAAAACAATGAAACAAATTATGAAATTGATTTTATTTATTACATGTACATAGGCTAAGTATCATCGTCATCCTAAAATTAAATAATCGATGTTCTCGCGCTCGGCCTCCATGATTGCCGCATACCTTGTTTCTTAATCTTTCTCTTTGAGCGTTCTTTTTGTGTCTCTTTTTTTTGTTGAGGAGTATTGACTACATTTGGATCAGTCATTTTTGCATGTGTTTTCGTAAAGGGATGCTCGCATATTTTAAGGGCACATCATTATCGTAATTAATCGCTGTTTGTCTTTAATATTACCATTAAAAATATCTAAATGCATTAATTGAGTGAACATTTTACAAAACACACAATCATTATTGATTATTAAATAATCATTACAGTTTTCCCACCTGACAAGCTATCACTTTGATGATACCGCGCGCATTGTTCGACCGTGTCGATTTTCACACTTCGACTTATCCGATGTCTTTACATAGGATAATTGAGCCGGCGGGTTTAAAATTTAGTTCGACTTATCAAAACATTGTTTAAGTCGAATTCGACTTAAACGGCGTAATATTATATGTAAAAAGAACAAATTTTGACGGGACCGAGAAATTAATTCGAGATAACCGATGTTTCGACTTAAGCGAGTTTGACACAACGAGTGTGGACTGTATATTAATTAAAGAACAACATGCATTCGAAGCCATTGAGTCAGCCAAGAAGAAACCTGTTGAAGTAGAAATTTCAAAACATCTTTATCAGGAATAGCCGCACTTTGAAAACACATCCTGCCCGTACAGCCAGGCCTGAAGGTTATAAAACTGAGTTTGGAAACCAGTCTCAAATCTCAAGCATCTGATTGGCTGAAATGGCGACCAGTTGCCATTTCAGCCAATCAGATGCTTGAAATTTGAGACTGGTTTCCATGCTCAGTTTTATAACCTTGGGCACAGAGCAGAGAGCAAAAGTGAGCATGGGTTTAAAAACTCAATTTTAAAATAGACGAAACAAACATATTAAGAAAATGAGAACACGAAATGTTACTGCATTGGAAGTAAAAGTGGCAAAACCACGAAGTTTCAATCAGGTTCTGTGCCCAAGGTTATAAAACTGAGCATGGGAACCAGTCTCAAATCTCAAGCATCTGATTGGCTAAAATGGCGACCAGTCGCCATTTCAGCCAATCAGATCCTTGAGATTTGAGACTGGTTTCTTATCTCAGCTTTATAACCTTGGGACCCGGTGTGAGACAACCTTACACAGGTTCTTAAACAAACAAACACGTGCACGTTGATTTAGTGGTTTAGCCCAAACAAACCAATCAACCCAACAATGCTACAGGCAAAATCACTCAAACATATAAAACATAGAAAGCTTCTGTCATTTTCAAGCAAAGGAGATGGTACTCAATGACTTTACTATGACCAGAGCACCTGGATTCATCTGCAAGAACATAATGGCAAAAATAAAAGAAAATGTTACTCCTTCAAAAAAAGTAAAATATGCATATCAGGAATCGCCATACTCACAATACACAGCATCTCCACGTAGCGAATAAGAAGAGAGTAAGAGAGAGTGAGCATGTTTGTAAGTAAGTCAATTCAAATAGGACACCACAATCACTTAACGAAAAAGAGAATCTTTGGGGGTACCGCCTTGGAACGGTCAGTGTCATCGCCACTGGGGGTTTAAACCCAGTTCTAAGGTCAAGATTTTCCAATACAATTTCATAAACTCTTTAACCCCTTCTACCGTCATTCAAACAAAGAGGTAAACAAAGTTATCATCAAGCATTCAGACTCTAGGACTGCTGTAGAATATCATGTTTGTAGATATTCATTTTTAATTTACAGTTGTTTTTATCGTTTGTACAGCTTTGATACTCAGAAAAGGATTACTTCTTTCGTCACAGCTCTCGTGACCATGGTACCCTGAATCACAACCGGGACAAGGCATGGATTAGCAATTGAAGTCCATCCGTTGTATACCAGCTATCGGACAATATAAACATACATTTGATCAGATAAATCGGTATATATTTTCAATGTCAAATGTTCTAATAAAAAGACGGCGTATGCGCTTTTCTGCATCCGAAGTTATCACGTATCAAATAATTAAAATTTTGTAAATTCATCTATTCATCTCGTCACGGATGCTGTTTTCAGTTGTAAAGAAAGGTATAGTTTGATGATATATAATGACCGTCAATAGAAAGTTACCACTTTTACCTTTGCTTTTATATTGATGAAATTTAAACCAATTGGTATGGGAAAATGGCACTTGAACAATCTTGCAATTTCTGGTAACATACTGTCTTACCAGGCTTTTTTGCTGCCAAAAGTTAAAAGCTTAATATTTAATAGGAAAAAAATAATATTGACAGGACAAAATTCCATTTCAGCCAATGGGGAAAATTTCAAATCGGCTGTCTGACTATTTCGTCGCCTCACGGAAAATTCAATTTACTAAAAAATTGAAAGTTTCAAATGATTTCTTTTCAGCTACCGTTTAATTTGGTCAACATTTCAAGATGTTTTAGCATGCGGGTGTCGGAAAATGTGCATACCAAATTCGTAACTTTCAATTGACGGGGAGTATAATAACAAACACCACGGGGGAACCCCGACAAAACAAATTAAGCTCGTCATGCAATAAGGTTCTCTGAATCAGTGATGTTTTTGACATATTTAGCTGTTGATATTTTCGGAAATAAAATCATTTTCGTATTCACATCACTATCAGGTAATATTGTTCACCCCATATTATCGACGGCTAATAGTTATGACCGAAGTATAGACAGGTAAGCTGAACTTATTTTTATATATTCTTTGTGTTATGATTTTCCACCGAGTGTTAGTTTAAGGACCTACTTCTGTCCTCAGTGGTAAAAAAAATATCTTTGTGTTATGCTTTTCCGCCGAGTGTTCATTTAATGAAAGTTAATTATCATCACTACCTGAAACCCATATATGATCCACGTTTTTAAAAAGAATTTAGTCGTATTGGACTTTTCGATAATATTGCAAGATACAGAGAACCTTTAAGATCCAGAATCGTCAACAATGGGGAGCGTCATGATATATAGTGACGCTTCACTACTGGGTATAAATACGATCTACAGTTTCGAAAATTCCATTTTTTACCATTTTAGATTTTAATGAAAATTTGCAGATTGTTAGATAACTATTGAAGGTATATGAACATCAAAATAAAAAAATTGATGCTTTTTAAAATTTTGTGTGACCTTTTGTGGGGATACTATTTGCACGAAACAGAAAATACATAACGTGAAAATCTCATTCCTATATTACATAATTATTATGTATTATATTACAATAGCTAAGCAGCAGATTAAGTTCGGAACCTTTTTGTATAAAGTGTCCTTTAAGCGAAAATACGTAATAATTTTTCTTACACAATGGAAGAAATAACGAACATGTACATTCACCCGTGCTACATTATGGCGTAAATGTATTATTTATTTAGTAAGGAGATTCACAACTGAAATGTATTTAATGCTAAAAATCACTTTTGAACGTAAACATTTATTAAGTCCAGTATGAAATATAAACCATAAACCTTGCCCGAAACTAAAACAGAAACTATTTTTCCCTTTTTCAGCGGTGAAAAAACAACAACAAAGAAATACACACGATATTCACATTTAAAAAAGTTTATTATCGATGTTTCACAAGTTTTACTTCTATGTTACAGCATAAATTACGCAAAACGGAACGAATATTCTTATTAAGTCTTTCAAAACCTCAATCAGCGTACATTCATGCTGAAAAATTGTTTAACTCTTCAACGGTATATTCTGCATGTTCTGCTACTTGACCGTAAATTTAGGCTAAAAAGTTGTATTAACTGCTTATTGATGCAGATGGACCTAAGGCATTTACTGACTTGATTTACACCAAACAAGCTGGGTTCCTCATCTAAAATGAACATGAATTTCACTTATATCGGGTTTAATTTACGCTTATATTTTAAAACTGCAATGTAATAAACGCTTACATTAAACTGATGTGAAATTTAGTAAGACATAATTTTTGATCTAAAATGATCTCTTTACTTTGTTATAAACCACGGTGTTTAAACAATAATTTAACAAAACTGCAAATACGAAAAATGTCACAGAAATGTAAATTCAGCGCGAGATGCGTTATACTGTAAATTACGACCAATGAAAATAGGGAGCGAAGAGAGATCGGAATCGGAAGAATCGGTTTGAGAGTAAAGATCGTTTGGAGCGCATTGTCTGGCGTTAATGACCAATGGAAATCTGGAGCGAAAAGATGTTTGAGCGTAAAGATCGTTTGGAACGCATTGTCTGGAGTGAAAAAATTTGAGTGCAATCGAATTGGAATTGGACCGCAATTGGAATGGAATCGGATCGGTTATAGATGACATTAGGATCGGAAGCGGACCGTATCGGAATCGGAAAAATGGTCTATTTTTTTTAATTTTCAGTACTGTAAAACAAAGTTTGAAGCTTTACAAGTAAACCCAGATATGAAGTAAATTAACATGTTATATGGGATATCATTTGCCAAAGATTTGTCGAGCAAATAGATGAATAATTATTAAACGTGTATGTATTCTATTAAACGTGCATGTATTCTAGAAGTCCAAACTGCAAAAGTAACTTTCTTTACATCGGTAAAGGAGAGAATGATGAAGAAGAAGAACGTTTAATCAATAAAAATGTGTACAAAGAGATAAAACGGAACTTTGAAAGCCACCAAACACAAACAATATGAAAATATTGCAGTCCCGGTCTGATTGAGCCTGTTTATGTGCAGCTACTGTAAAATGGAAATGCATATTACTGCCCACTCCGCCCAGTCCCCTTTTTGAATTATTAATAAGCAAACGATTCAATCATGCAAATGACGAACGAATATAGATGATATTACCTTTACCTGTAAGCGAACCCGAACCGTCACGACGACAACGCCTAGTTATGCAATTCTGACAACGCTGTCGATTAAGCTAGCCGGGGCAACCACAAAAAGGTTGATTGGATGGCCCTTATACGCGTTATCACCACCAAATGACATCGGTAACGGATTATTCACTGATTACAGTATTGACTATATGTATGGGGAGACGACAACCACACTGCACAAATTGCGCTACTCTGATTTCAATTTTATAAATTAAGCCTTAGACCACAGCTACTGTCAACTGGCCAATCAGTGGCCAGTATTACCGTTGTCTAAACCCCGTAGACAACTCTTTGGCGTTGTCTACGAAGGTTCGTGAAGCACGTGCATCTCGTATACTATCTCATATTAACAAATGGACGGTCGGTATCTTAGTGTCATACTGTGCTATCGATACATGTTTTTGATAATTGTAATTGCTATGTCAACAAAGAAAAATATCAAAATCTCTAAAAGGCAAAACGCAGTTCCATCAAACTTTGCATTAATCAATGTTATTGGTTTATGATTACATTCGTTCAGAAAAGTTAGAACAGTAATGAAAAAATCTTAAAATTTTATTTTCATAATTTTTTTTTGCATATATAGTTTCAAAGACCTATATAGGTCTTTGATAGTTCTAGGGATTTTTTGGTCTAACAATTTTTCTTTACTGTTCTAACTTCTCTTACCGAATATAACATAAACATTCACGAATAACAAATATTTGTACTAAGTTTTATTGAACTGCATTTTGCCGTTAGAGAGATTTTGATAATTTTCTTTTTTATCAATGATGGTACTGCCACAGAACCTTGAGCATACAAACTAAATAAACGTACACCGTGTATTTGTTTCATTTTAAAAACATGGTAACAAGATTTTAATATTTATTTTTAACAAGTTTTAACAATGATTTTTTTTTAATTTATAAAATAAATTTTCTTTGTCTTTCACTATTTCATGAGAAGTTAACGGTCAATATTAAGCAATTTACGCCTTCAAAATTTAATAATCTTACAGATATTATTATTACTGTTGTTGTTGTTGTTGTTGATGATGATGATGATGATGATGATGACGATGATGATGATGATGATGATGATCTAATTGATTAAAACACAAAAACATTTTATTTTTTATGAATGACAAAAATATAATTACTTTAAAACTACTCAAGTTTTAAATGTGATTAAATTTCTGACTAAAATTACAACAAAATTACAAATTTACTCACTAAATACATGTATCTCCTTATATACACGAATTGTGAATGACATTAGTTTTTGTCACGGCTTGTAAAGTAGGGGGATCGATGCTTTGTGCACGAGAATTTCGGGGTTTTGCAGTCATGTGGTCTAAGTCGGATAGACACCTCGCTGCGCTCGCGTCTATTTTTCATAGACCACTCCACTCATTGTCTATCCTTTACATAAAATAAGACAACAATGTGCACATTCAAAATGGGGCGCGTAACGGGAAAAGGTACTTTCGGACAGTTGAGGTCAATCTTTAAAATGACGTAATTAAGTTTTGCATATGACAATAATTTTTATGGATTTCGCGTTAAAAAATATCATTTTATTGTTATAATGTATATAATTAAATCACCTTTTTGTTAAGTTAAAATAACAAATAAAAAGTTCTTTCCAAATATAGCGACAACTAAAATGTCAAAAAATATCACCGAAGGTACCTTTTCCCGTGATGCGCCCCAAATGATATTAAATCATTCATCGCTTCTGTAATACATAAACATAGTGTAGTTATTAAAAAGTATGCATTTGTTTGTTCCTTAAGTATTTAAAAATAATATGTATAAATTAATGTGTAAATAAGACTTGCTTGCACTAATAAATCGTATAACAGAAATTTCAGAAAGTAGGTGTCAACAAAAGACATTATTCCTCAGGACAAGATGTAGAGACGATCAATTTGAAGTGATATTTTAAGCAAGCGGAACATTAATACATGCATGGAAACAAATATTATTGGGAAAATTTTAATGTTTCAAACGTAGGCAAAGTCGTCTAAGATATTATGAATATATGGATATCATACACCAACCAGACCTGTATTTTCCAACCGCAATTCATACACTTCGTAGATCTTTGCGGTGCAGACTTTGCGGTGGAGCAATTTTACACCCTTGTTAAATGTGAATCACGCGTTCCAACCTATTTGCACTGTTATTAAATATTAATTAAGTCCTACGCTCTACCACATCGCCACAAAAGCCTAGCTCTATGGCGAGATAGTACAAGTGCGGTACTAACTCAACCATTGCCGGGTACATTGTATAAATAAGAAATAAAGGAATATGAAACTGACAAAATTCAGTTAATATAACAACTCATCTTCAGAAACCCACTGTTGATACTATAACAATCTGACTCAACGGAGTGTTTCGCATGTGTTTCCGATGATAATTATGCCGCTACTCATTTTTTTGTCAATTAATGTTTTTGTGATTCCTATATTTAATGATCGACATATCATATATTCTTCCTGTTTTTAGCTCCGATTGACGCTACAAACATAGACACATACAAAGTCAACAGGTGTATCATTTTCACGTAGATTGGAGGTTTTTTTTCGCATCCGCGTCATTCTTCCTCACAGGTCGGCACATGAAATTAGAGGTATGCCTTGTGTTTTTTTTCAATAAAGTTTTATTAGTTTTGTTTAGTCTAGCTTTTTATTCAACACATGCGACGCGCTGATGACTGGTTATATGCGTTCTGTTAATTGATTTTATTATTTCTGAATGGACAACATATGGTCAGAGTAAGTAATTATATATTTTAAATGTTAATGATGCTTGCATGATCAGCCATAGACCGTTCATCGGATATTACCGTAAAAAAGAGACAAAACAAATCTCATTAAAGGACAACTGTAGCTTAGCAAAGTAAAGTGTAAGAAATAATGCTTTAAATTTACAAAATTAACCTCAAAATGTTTTTACCAGCACAGAAATAAATCATTCTTCCACTTAGATCTACTTAATTGTATCTTCAGTAATTTGAATGTGTCTATTCACAGTTCAGGCCTGAAGGTTATAAAGCTGAGATTGGAAACCAGTCTCAAAGCTCAAGCATCTGATTGGCTGAAATGGCGACTGGTCGCCATTTCAGCCAATCAGATGCTTGAGATTTAAGACTGGTTTACATGCTCAGTTTAATAACCTTGGGCACAGGGTGGAATACTTCAATGTCTCAGATTAGGTTGATATTTATTTTACTGCCGTGTAATGCCTATACATGGCTAAACGAAAGAAATATTTCGGAAATTGTTGACTCATCCCGGCCTTTGGCTTTGCAATGCAATTAGCTTCTTATGTTTTATATGTTTGTGAGCTTTTGCATGCAACATTGTTAAGCAGATGGGTGGCTTGAAGTTGTTTCGCCAAGACAACTTGTACTTGTTTTGTGATATGAGAACCTGTTGGGACAAGTGTGAGGTTGGTGCACCCTTCAACCTGGTTAAAACCCCCAGTAGCAATTTGATTTGCCAGTGATCGTTCCAAGGCGGTTTGAGGTGTATTGTTTTAAACTGATCATTTTATTAGCCATGCTCTCTCCCTCTCTCTCTCTCTCTCTTCTTCTTGACTATGTAGAAGGTTGTTTTTTCTGAATGTAGCGATTCCTGATATGCATATTTCACCTTTTCATCAGTACATTTAAAGACCTGCTGTGAGTGAATTTTACTGCGTTAGTAACTTCATCAGTACATTAAAGGACTTGTTGGAAGTGAATTTGACTGCGTTAGTAACTTCATCAGTACATTAAAGGACTTGTTGGAAGTGAATTTTACTGCGTTAGTAACTTCATGAGTACATTAAAAGACTTGTTGGGAGTGAATTTTACTGCGTTAGTAACTTCATCAGTACATTTAAGGACCTGTTGGGAGTGAATTTTACTGCGTTAGTAACTTCACCAGTACATTGAAGGACCTGTTGGGAGTGAATTTTACTGCGTCACAACTGTGTAATAATATAACATCACATATACTTTATTACAGGTCTTCTTCAGTTTAAGTTATAAGTTTTGATATTTAAAACAAATATTCTATTCTAAAAGAAAGTGTGAACTTTTTTTGCTGCTCTTCTTAAATACCCATTAAAATCTATGCACGCATTTTGCAACCAATGACATTTAATCAAAATAGGTGTAAAAAAAACAAAACAACAAACAATTGTTAGAGGACGGTATATCCTCCGTTTATCTCTCTGTATTATCTCGGAAATAAATTCAACAACATAGTAACCATGTATAACTGTTTTATATTTGGCATAATATGGCCTGGCAGTCGACAATAATCATCAAAGTTCAAGTTTTATCAAATTTCAATGTTAAGTTAATCAAATGATAATCCAATAATTAATCAAATGATAATCCAATAATTAATCAATCAAATCAATAATCGATCAAATCAATAATCAATTATCATCAAACAAATGTCATTCAAATCAATTATCAATCAAATCAATTATCGATTAAATGTCAATTAAATCAAATACCAATCAAACGGCAGTAAAATCAATAATCAATAAAATAAATAATCAATCAAATGTTAATCAATCCAATTTTCATGGATTAAATGTCAAAAATTTTCTGCATTCATCAATACTGACATGTAATCAACATGTCAATGTCGTAGGGACCAAATGTACAAAGGGGAAGGAATTCATTCTATATCTGTTGGAGATTCCAAACAGTATATATGGAAATAAGTGCATTGACAAATTGAAATTTATCACTGAAGATAAATTCACATTTAAAGTTCATATTCTCAAAGTCTATTATGCACAGCATCAAACATTCTGTCGACTGCCTGACGTGGTATGGTGTTGACCTCCTGTCGTGATGGGGGTCTTAACACACATCAAGAACCGGAGAAATCAGATTTGCTTGATACGTGTATCGCTGATTTTATTAATTGTCAATTTTCCATTAGCATGACGAAAAAGTCTATTATGCATAGCATATAACATTTCGCCGACTGCCTGACTTGGTGTGGTGTCGACCGCCTGTCGTGATGGGAGTCTTAACGCACATCAAGAACCGGAGAAACCAGATTGGCTTGATACGGGTTTCGCTGATATTGTGATTTTCCACGAACACGACGAAAAGTCTCTTATGCACAGCATCAAATATTAAACCGACTGTCTGACGTGGCGTGATGTCGACCGCCTGACATGATGGGGATCGTAACACAAAACTGGAACCGGAGAAACTAGATTGGCTTGATCTAGGAGACGCTGATTTTGTGAATCTGAAAAAGTACAGAAAAAAGGAGAGCAGCCACGTTCACTCAAAAAATGAATTTAAGGGTGGGTGGGTGGGTGCCATTTTCGTTCCTAGCTTACATGTGCTGATGACGTCAAAGAATACGTCATCAAAAGATAACTCAAAAATGTATTACTAAATCATTCATCATGATTTACGTCCCTTTCTTAAAGCATCAATATTAATTTATTCCTTCTATAAATGGCATTATCGTCTATAGCCGATAATGCTTATTATCTCGGAAATAAATTCAACAACATAGTAACCATGTATAACTGTTTTATATTTGGCATAATATGGCCTGGCAGTCGACAATAATCATCAAAGTTCAAGTTTTATCAAATTTCAATGTTAAGTTAATCAAATGATAATCCAATAATTAATCAAATGATAATCCAATAATTAATCAATCAAATCAATAATCGATCAAATCAATAATCAATTATCATCAAACAAATGTCATTCAAATCAATTATCAATCAAATCAATTATCGATTAAATGTCAATTAAATCAAATACCAATCAAACGGCAGTAAAATCAATAATCAATAAAATAAATAATCAATCAAATGTTAATCAATCCAATTTTCATGGATTAAATGTCAAAAATTTTCTGCCAATGAGCGCCAGTTGCGCTCACGCCAACAATAAAAATTTTTGACATGACTATCAAAAGGTGTTCATTCCAGAAATTTAAATAAACTTTCAATACTGCCAGGCCTTATTAACAATTTATACGGTCGAGTACATGTATAGAATTCGGGCTCGTCTGAAATGATTCCAGAGCAGATTGAATTGTTAACAAAAATATGTCATTTCGACAAGCGACAAATGTACACCGTTGGGTAAAAACAGACCACTAGAATGCAAATTTGTAGTTTGAAAGCCGAGTGTTTTGGCCTTATACCCAAACCCAAATCATATATCCTTCAGATGTCAATCACAACAGTTATCAGTCAATCAATCACCTTAAAAATCAATCCATCAATATTTACTTGTAATTAACAAGTCCAAAGCCGCAAGTACCAACTGTACATACCAAAGAATTTAACTTAAATCAATTAATCATCAATCAATCAGCCAATCAATATTGACTCGTAATCAGCAAGTCAAACTTTTAAGTAGCATTTTTTTATAAACGAAGGATTTAAACTTAAATAAATCAATCATCATACAATCAATGAAATATCAAATCAAATTAATCAATATTGACTTGCAATCAAGTCTAAGATCGTAAGTACCAATTGTACAAACGACAAAATAAAATAAATTAAAATCAATCACTTATCAATCAATCAATCAATCAATTCAACTCAATCAACCCAACTCAATATTGACTTGTAATCCACAAGTCCAAGGCCGTAAGTACCAATTTGTACAAACGACAAAAATTGAGACTGTTGGTGATTCACAACATTATTTATAAATTCGAATCAAATCATATCAAATTAAATCAAGTCTAAGATCGTAAGTACCAATTGTACAAACGACAAAATAAACTTAAATCAATCAATTATCTATCAATTCAATCAATTCAACTCAACTCAATATTGACTTGTAATCCACAAGTCCAAGGCCGTAAGTACCAATTTGTACGAACGACAAAAATGAAACCGTTGGTGATTCCAAACATTATATAAATTCAAATCAAATCATATCAAATTAAATCAAGTCTAAGATCGTAAGTACCAATTGTACAAACGACAAAATAAAATAAACTCAAAGCAATTAATTATCTATCATTTCAATCAATTCAACTCAATCAACTCAACTCAATATTGACTTGTAATCCACAAGTCCAACTTGGCCGTAAGTACCAATTTGTACAAACGACAAAAATTAAAATTGTTGGTGATTCCAAACAGAAATAAATAAATCAAATCAAATCATATCAAATTAAATCAAGTCTAAGATCGTAAGTACCAGTTGTACAAACGACAAAATAAAATAAACTAAAAGCAATCAATTATCTATCATTTCAATCAGTTCAACTCAATCAACTCAACTCAATATTGACTTGTAATCCACAAGTCCAACTTGGCCGTAAGTACCAATTTGTACAAACGACAAAAAATAAAACTGTTGGTGATTCCAAACAGAAATAAATAAATCAAATCAAATCATATCAAATTAAATCAAGTCTAAGATCGTAAGTACCAATTGTACAAACGACAAAATAAAATAAAATAAAAGCAATCAATTATCTATCATTTCAATCAATTCAACTCAATCAACTCAACTCAATATTGACTTGTAATCCACAAGTCCAAGGCCGTAAGTACCAATTTGTACAAACGACAAAAATTGAAACTGTTGGTGATTCCACACAGAAATAAATAAATAAATCAAATCAAATCATATCAAATTAAATTAAACCAAATATAAAATCAATCAAATAATGACTTGTAATCAACAAGTCCGTCGTAAGTACCAAATTGTACAGACGACAAAAATAAATAAATAAATAAACTAAATTCAATCAATTATCAATCAATCAATTCAATCAATATTGACTTGCAATCCACAAGTCCAAGGCCGTAAGTACCAATTATACGATTTCTCTAAATTTCAAACATATTTTAATTGGGAAAAGCTTTCCTTCTACTCATAACATGCCAATGCAATTGGTACCTTTATCTTATATTTGACAGAATCTCGCTGTGCACCATATCTGCAGCCACTGCAGGTAGGACTCTCATTAAAAACTAAAGGTCGCTGTTAGTAAACCATTCGTGTTATAACATAACAAAACATCTTTATATCGATGAGAAACAGCCTACTCATTTCGATGTTGATATGTTTTGTTGTTTTTGTTGTTTTTATCTACCTTAAAGTACACATAATTTATTCGAGGTTAATGGGTTGGTTTTTGTTGTTGTTGTTGTTTTTAACCTACCTTAAAGTACACGTAATTTATTGTATCCTATGAAATTAAAATCTCCCTTACATTAGATTTATTCCAGACATAATTAAGCTCAGCAGGGAACTCCTCTAATAGGCAAAAAAAAATTCATCTTGAACTATTGCCGTATAAATGCCCAGTGAAATGGAATCATCCAACAATTGACCAGTCTTTTTTTCTTTTTTCTTTTTTTACAATTATGATTGCAATAGCCAAGTCAAGAAATTAGGAAACGTTTTGAAAATTGAGCAACTTGAACTGAAGAAATGTTCACTGAGATGCACTTATCAATGAAATATAGGCCACCTAGCTGAATGCCTAATTAATCAATATCCCATGGGTGAATGGGATAACGCCTAAATATGTACCGCATAAACAAAATCTGAGTATTGAACCTTTGTTGATTCTGAGTAAATTAACACATTTACCCTATCAAACCTAAGCTTACGACCACATGTAAATAAAGACGACCTGTTGATAAAGACCACATATTATTTTCCAATCAATAATAAATTTACCTGCAAACAAAGAACACGCCCTCAAAAACTTTTGTGTAATTAATATGAAAACGCCTGTGCCTTTTGGCGCTAGACCAACAGATGAGACTTTCAGGCTTTAAGACTTTAAGGCTTGTTTTGTTTGTTGTTGTTGTTGTTGTTGTTTTGTTGTTGTTTTTTATTTTTATTTTACTTTTTTGATTTTTTATATATAGATCTATATATATATATTTTATTTTTTATTTTTTACAAACAGCCATAACATATTTTCCTCCTCAACCTCCAAAATTTTTAACTAACAATAGATTTATGACCTTTGACAGTTTTGAAATCTTACATTTAATTGGTGCACTTGACCTAGAGTATCCTGGAGGAAACCCGTTTTCAAAACCATTTTTTATATTATTATTTTTAAAAATTTTGTTTATTTAGGGTACTGATCAAAGAACCTTCTTAATGCATCGCCTTAACAGAGCCATCTTTATTATTAAAGTTATAACAATAAGATGGACATTCAGATTTTACAAGGCTAGCAGTAACAATAGACTACAATTTATCTATAAATGGCCGTTATTTGACCACGACATTGAAGGCGCATTAGCCATGCGCAGACGTAATTGAATATCACTAGTAACAACTCCCTAAATGATTGAATTTAGAAGAACCTCTTATAATTACATGTACATATATCATGAGTTGAGATTTTAGAGGCCCTAACCTGTGGTTTTTGTATGTAAATCAGCACATAATTTATAAATGCATATGTCCAGGTAGTTATGCCTTTATTTTCGATTTCCTTGACCTTTGAAAATTAACGTGTCGTTAGTAAGTTGAAAATGACTATCTGCGTCTTTTTATTTTGAACTTTATTTAAAAACAAGTGTTTGATCTAAATTTACATAAATATCCCCTAGGTCAGGATGGATTCGAACCTCGGAAACCTGATTTTGAAGGCAAAAGCCTCAACCAGAACACTATTGTCTCAAAGAATTTAATAATAATAATTATTATTATAATAATAATAATAATATAAATATAAAGGATCTTTCTCACCTAATATAAGGGACCCATTGGAACTTCATGTAGATTCTGAGTGGCCTCTGTCTGCAAGGGAGACCAGCACTTGCAGGACACCGAAGGCTAGCGACTGCAACTTTAATTGTCGATGTAAAAATAACAGCTGTGCCCCAAGCACGGTCAACTGAAAATGGCTGGCTGCGCCGAAATTCCAAAGCTTGGCGAGGATTGCATCAACGTTTTTTGTGCGACCGGCACTGCATAAATTAAAGAGAAATTCGGCAGTGGCCCGTGTAGCTTTATTCCGATCAATAGTCCTTCCGATCCACTGCACAGCCGGTGTCGAGGTTCTAGGCGTGGAGCTCCCAACGCTTTGACCGGCACTTGGACATCGTTTGTGATCCACCCGTAATTCATTGGGTTTTTCTGTCGATCGCAGCTTTTTTTTTTTATTAAAACTGCTAAAAGTGTCAGTATTCTTTCATTTCCCAACTCATTTCCTCGCATTCTTGAGAAATTTCGCTGATGTAACCGGATATATTTTAGTCAGTAAATTTTGACTGCCATTTTCGTTCCTAGCTTACATGTGCTGATGACGTCAAAGAATACGTCATCAAAAGATAACTCAAAAATGTATTACTAAATCATTCATCATGATTTACGTCCCTTTCTTAAAGCATCAATATTAATTTATTCCTTCTATAAATGGCATTATCGTCTATAGCCGATAATGCTTATTAAAATATGGATTTCTTACGTAATGTTTAAAAATTTTATGCGCATCTGCAGTAGAAGTTTGATTAGCTGTTAGTCAGAAGATGTTTCAGCAGTTTTCCCCGTTTCGATTTATTCTCCTAACAACGTTGATGACTTATGTTTGGTTTTACCGCCATCTCGATTAAACGCGCTTTGATTACGAAGGTAAGAGGGGATTTTATGGTAAATTTATAAAAAGGAAGTAGAAATAATGTATCTTATTATGTTTCATATTTGATGAATATACTACCATTTCAATTTTATTATCAGTACAGAACATTCCTTACGTTGATTAAAGCAATCAACCGATTTTTAAATTCTCGTAAATTATACTCGCATCGGAGTAGCGTTCAGTTTCAATGAAGGGAAACAGCTTTGCCTAAAATCATTAAGTTGAATCTGGAGATCAGTCTCAAATCTCAAGCATCGGATTGGCTGTAATGGCGACTGGTCGCCATTTCAGACTGGTCGCCATTTCAGTAAATCAGATGCTTGAGAATTGATACTGGTTTGCAATTTTAGTTTTATGATATTGGGCCCTGCTCAACTCTCTGCCAAATCTATGAAAGCCTAAATGTTACAATCACTTTAGGGTTAATTATAAAAAATAAAACATGTGCAATTTCTTTATTTCTGTTGTTAAGGTAATATCATGTTTGCAATGATCAGTCCTTAGTTTACATATTGTCAGTTATAATATCAAACATTACATGTATAAAGAACTTGCGGTCAAACCCAAGTCGATCACACACCTTGACATATATAGCTCTCGTGATGCACTCAGAATTTCAAATGTATTAAGCTAAACTGCAAAATGTTTTCAGCGAGGAAGATAAACCTGTTACTGCGTCTTGTTACTATTTTAGGCATTGTACATGTGATATAAATTCATCTCCTAAAAACCGCTACGCTATCAGACTCTGATGAAGAGTCACTAAAATTTTTTTATCAACAAACTCCGAACCAGTAAGATTGTCGCATATTGTCCAACAACATTGACCTGGCACTCTTGCATTTGACCCCATATTCGTTAAATTTCGTAAACGTTACGCTCTACGTTGAATCGGTAGTCCGGCATCTATTCCAATACACCACACATAACTGGGGTGTAAATTGAATAAATATATCGGCGTATTCGCTGATACCCGTGTTTATCCAATGACCTTTACGAAAATTAATGAAGTGCCAGGTCAATATTTTTGGACAATACATGTCGAAGCATTACAAATGATGTTTGTTTTGTATTTTGTGTTCATGTATATACGGTATTATAAACCACGGAAAGAGTTGAAACCCTTCGTAAGGCATATTTTACTGAATATAGGTGAGTTTTTTGTGGCTTTGCATTGATAAACAACGATCTGTCAACATCTTTATTTCATTTTTCGGCCGTAATGAATCATGCTTCTTGTTTTGACTTTTTCTAAAAATAGTTATCGGGTAAAACCGCTACATGTATAGCCTATTTACGGTTTATGCGGGCCGTCATCATATCAAAAACTTTTGTTTGATCTGACTACAGTAAGATTGATGCATTCTATAAAAGGAGTGAAACTTCAACAAATTGTTATTTTTGAGAAGTAACAGTTAACATTTTACATTTTAACTTGAACATTTTACATTTTAACTTGAATATTGTAATTTGGAAATATAGAGCACTCACTTGCACGCATTTCTGCACGTACGCACATACATATAAAGTTCAGTGCATCTTTAAACTAACAAATTTAATTGTGTGTGTCTCTGACTATAGCAACAATGTGTATAAAAACTCTTCAAAGGAGGTAGCACTATGCTAATATGTTTAGCTATGTAAATGTCTAAGTCATTCTTAATGTTATGTGTATCAAATATCATAGTTTACGGTAGGCATCGTTAGGTTTTAGGTAAGGACCGTAATCATCGCTGGTCTTGGGAAAGTTAAAAGTAATTATAACTATTTTTTCTGTCCTCAGTTTTACCCAAGCATAAGGATACTGAAAAATATCAATCTCAATAGTGTCCCAAAATATAGGGAGGCCAAAAAATAGTTAATTTCGTGAAAATATCCCAATATAAACGATGTCCCAAGACTTATTGTAATTACGGTGGTCCGTGCAAACAAAGAGATAAGCGATAACGTCTCTAAGTTACATGTATGCGAGAACAACATTTTTGTTGCAATTTTATTTCAGACATGAAAAGACTTTTTGATTGCGTTAAGTCAAAGCATAACAGACAGACAGAAGCGAGTACCAAACCGAAAAGGTAAGTGTTTTATGTTGTGTTTTAATTGTACAAAGTATAAACAGTTTTTAACAGAAAACACCACTAGAATTGAGAAAATGTGTGAACTATTCGTTTCGACACCAAGTCTTCATCATGTATGATGTAAACCAAATAGGCAACGTCCTTTGCTCGTCATTAAAACATTGTAAAAAGGCCAATTCTAAGACAATGAACGTTCACTGAAATTAATATTATTTACATTGATAATGTGAACAGTAAAAATCGTTTAATGCTTTTTCTTCAAAGGTAGATGCAAATGATTACTTTCCGAAATTGATAGTAATTGAAATGTTATTGCCCCTACAGGGGAGCGAACCCGTAAGGCGACAAAGTGGATGAAAATAAATAAGATTACATTGAACAGAGATTTATTTCAACACGTTTTCATCATGTTATTTTCATTTTGATAGTTCATACAGTAAAGATGATGATGAAGCTGTTCAGTCGTAAGTGTTGAATGTTATTATATAAATTACTCTATACAGATTTGACTACATATTATGGCACATGAATATACAAAATGTAATTCAACTCAACATAATTGTCTAAATGCTACTATAAAAACAAATGTGTCTGTACATACTTTTACCAAAATTATTTGAAATTCTTTGAGGGGAAACATATTGTAGTTTTTCCATTTTTCTACATAAAATGTTTGCAATCTGGTCTGAATTTGTATAAGGTATTAAACTTCAAAATAAAAATTAGATTGTTTCATTCGTTCAACATATGAAATATTAACTGATTACTTCTGCAATTGCTCGATTAGCTAAAGCTGAGTGCGATAAAAAGTTAATAATTCAGTACTCGCTTCACACCTATAATTTTGTAAAATAAATGAGAAGACAAACTAATATAGAGTATAAATTTCATACACAACACCTTAATTAACAAGTAAATAAATAAATATTTTTAACTTTTTAGCTCTTCCGAGATGGCCATCAGTTTCATTGACCAAACGTAAGTTTATTTTAAATGTTATTATGTAAACGCCCTGATAAAATAAGTCGAGATGTGGCGCAGAATTTTAACTCCATATTTAAAATAATAACAAGCGTGAAATACTTCGTGAATGGAAACGGTGCAAAGAATAAAGAAAGATCTATTTAATATTATTTTATTTTCAATTAAGTAAAACCACCCTCTCTCTCTCTCTCTCTCTCTCTCTCTCTCTCTCTCTCTGTCTCTCTCTCTCTCTCTCAATTTACACAATAGACTTTTTATTTCATACAACGAATATTGTACAAGATAACGTAAATGTTAGAGCGTTTAGGAGCTGGAATTTTAACAAAAAAGTAATATATGCATAGGAATCGCTACACTCACGAAGCACAGCCTTCCCACGCAGCGGAAAAGAGGAGAGGAAGAGAGAGAGAGAGCATGTTTGTTATAAGTATGTCAATTCAAATAGGACGCCACAAACAACTAACGCAAAGGAGAACCTTTGGGGATACCGTCAGTGGCAAAACAAAACAAGAAATCCACATTTTAGGAATCACTTACCTCTACATCGTATAAAATAACCGGATAAATAATCTAAAAGAAGATTGTCATCGTTTATTTCGATTTAACTCTACATGTAGAAGCGGAAACAATGGCCAAATAACACCAGAATCCAATCACCTCTTGGTTGCCGCGTTTGATATTGGAACATCGTACAGTGGATTCGCATTCTCCTTTCGCGCTGAGCCAATGAAAATTCAGACAAATGAAGTCTGGAATTCCGGAAGTCTGATGTCCCTCAAGACTCCAACATGCATTCTTCTGACACCTAATGGGGAATTCGATTCTTTTGGTTACGAAGCAGAGAATAAATACTCAGACCTTGTAGAGGACAAGAAACACGATGGCTGGTTTCTGTTCAAATCTTTCAAAATGTTTCTTCATAATAACCAGGTAAAGTAGCTGTGATGGGTTTAATTTACAGTCAACATACGTATACGGGCTATTAATCACGTATGATATATCGTAACTTCATTATAAACAGGAAGAGAAGCGTTTATAGCGCGCTACTAAGCATAAATCAATGCTCTAGTTCATTTAACCCCGGAACAACCCGGTAGAGTATTTGATTGGTTAATTTTAATGTCGCGTTTAGTGGCTTTCAAAGTTCCGTTTCCATTTATTTGATATTATAGTTAAGTTGTTTAACTACGTTATATTTAAATTTAAAGAAATGAACAGAAATCCTGTATTCCAAAGTTTGAAATCCTTTATCAGAACAAATATAAGGTCCCTCATATTGGTTAAACACAAACGTAATTTTATCATTATTTCTGAAAAATACCTATTTATTAGTATTGGAAATTTAAGACCCACCTTGCATTACACATGTTAATTTTGTTTCAAAAACTTAAGCTTTTGTTGAAAATTACATTAACTTATTTCTTCTTTGGCCTCTAATGTAGCTAAATATCCCAAAAATCAACGTGCATGGTGTCGATTGAAATGCACGAAATGAACATTTTAATGTGTCCAATAAAAATATTCCATATGGCGAATGGTCATTTTAAAACAGAATGCGTTTAGATCTTTAGATAATGTATTGATAAACGTAACATTTTTAACATAAAATATAATTTATTAAAACTGTTCATTAAATCACAAATATTTAATCCCAACGTTTCAGGGGGATAAACCCCCCTTCTTCAAGGGGCTTTTACATAGAAACGCTAAATGTTTACATATTGTAACTTTCTAAATGCAACTTCAGCGACGTTACACATTAATGACGTCACTGACGTCGTACATTTTGGCGTCAAAATTAAACACATGTAATATTATATAAGTGGAGGCTATTAGTCACACAAATTACATATCTATATACAAAAATAATAATAATAATAATAATAATAATAATAATAAAAACAATAATAATAATAATAATAATAATAATAATAATATAATAATAATAATAATAATAATAATAATAATAATAATAATAATAATAATAATAATAATGATAATAATAAAAAACAATAATAATAATAATTATTATTATTATCATCACCATCATCATCATATTAATCATTATACTAATAATAATAATATATAGGTGTATATATATTAACAATTATAACAGTAATGATAATAATAACAATAATTATATTAATAATAATAATAACAATAATAATAATAAAATAATCTTAATTTCGATATAGTGAACAAACCTCGGATAAATGAGTGAGAGCACGAGTGACTGAGTAAGTGAGTGGTTGAGTGTGTGGGTGAGTGAGTGAGTGAGTGGGTGGGTGGTTGAGTGTGTGGGTGAGTGAGTAAGTAGTGAGTAAGTAGTGAGTGAATGAGTGAGTGAGTGAGTGAGTGAGTGAGTGCATGTTAAGTTACTTGAGTGCAGGCTTATAAATAGTTGTATATCATTAGAAATCCTCATATTTCTAGAATCACATAAATAAACATTGTTTATAAATATAAGTATTAGTACAGTCCTTTAAATGATCAATTGAGTCTTTTTCTGGAAGTCATCACATAGGCATCATCGAAATTTATGAGTTCATTGTAGCTTACTTCGTTTTAATATTCAAACCGAAGGGAGTATATGTCTGTAACTTATTGATCCAGAACTCTTCTCTTATGCGTCTGAAGATAGTATTATGTTCGCGCACTGCTTCTATAATGTTGAACTGTATGTCGTAGGTTGAGTGACCCTCGGAATTAAAATGACTCGCTACCGGTTTATCGCGAAGTGCTCTTATATCCCAGAGGTGCTCTTTGATCCTATCCCGTACAGCCCGTCCAGTTTCGCCTACATATACTGGTTTGCCACATTTATTGCATGCTATTAAATATACTACATTGTATGTGTCACAGTTCCCACCACGAAGTATGTCAAAGACCTGTTTATTGTTGGATTCAAACTGACTCGTTAGTTATATCTTCAGACGCATAAGAGAAGAGTTCTGGATAAATAAGTTACAGACATATACTCCCTTCGGTTTGAATATTAAAACGAAGTAAGCTACAATGATCTCATAAATTTCGATGATGCCTATGTGATGACTTCCAGAAAAAGACTCAATTGATCATTTAGAGGACTGTACTAATACTTATATTTATAAACAATGTTTATTTATGTGATTCTAGAAATATGAGGATTTCTAATGATATACAACTATTTATAAGCCTGCACTCAAGAACTTAACATGCACTCACTCACTCACTCACTCACTCACTCACTCACTCACTCACTCACTCACTCACTCACTCACTCACTCACTCACTCACTCACTCACTCACTCACTCACTCACTCACTCACTCACTCACTCACTCACTCATTCACTCACTACTTACTCACTACTTACTCACTCACCCACACACTCAACCACCCACCCACTCACTCACTCACTCACCCTCACACTCAACCACTCACTTACTCACTCACTCGTGCTCTCACTCATTTATCCGAGGTTTGTTCACTATATCGAAATTAAGATTATTTTATTATTATTATTGTTATTATTATTATTAATATAATTATTGTTATTATTATCATTACTGTTATAATTGTTAATATATATACACCTATATATTATTATTATTAGTATAATGATTAATATGATGATGATGGTGATGATAATAATAATAATAATTATTATTATTGTTTTTTATTATTATCATTATTATAATTATTATTATTATTATTATTATTATATTTATTATTATTATTATTATTATTATTATTATTGTTTTTATTATTATTATTATTATTATTATTATTATTATTATTATTATATATAGATATGTAATTTGTGTGACTAATAGCCTCCACTTATATAATATTACATGTGTTTAATTTTGACGCCAAAATGTACGACGTCAGTGACGACATTAATGTGTAACGTCGCTGAAGTTGCATTTAGAAAGTTACAATATGTAAACATTTAGCGTTTCTATGTAAAAGCCCCTTGAAGAAGGGGGGTTTATCCCCCTGAAACGTTGGGATTAAATATTTGTGATTTAATGAACAGTTTTTATATTGTGTTTCTTGAGAACTTTTATAATTTATTAGCATGAAAGACACATTTAAATCCATTTAAACAGTTGCAAATTAGACAAAAATGGCAAAGAACATGAATGCTATAATCTAAGTTGTGAGAAAAAAATATTCGTTTCGACAATTGATATTATACAATTATTTACATATTAGCTGGGAAATATGGTGAGTGTGATATTGACCTAAAAAATCGTTATTGACCGAGGCGATAGCCGAGGTCAATAACGATTTTTGCGGTCAATATCAACAGCATATTTCCCTGCTAATAAGTAAATAACTGTTTTATTACATGATCTATAAATAGTTATGTTTTAGAAATCTTCAATTAAGACTAATTTCAAGTGGACTCCGTGCGGCTTATCAAGCTAATTTGAACGATAAATGGCGCGAAATATAACGTCAACGGTAACGCGACGTAAATAATGTAAATGACGTCATTAAAATACTTATTATTACATAAACTATAATAATATAAAAAGATGGAAACTTTCGCATTCTATTTATAGACAGGTCAATAAGTCGAAAGCGGGTCAATGTCTAGATTTATTGAGTCGGTTATTTTGGGGGTGTGACCAATCGCGTTGCGTCTACTTATAGTTCATGTAATAATTATAGGTTATAAGACGTTTTACTGTACAATACGGGAATATATTTGGACGAGTACACAGCTTGAAAAGTCATATTGGACGAGCCGTTAGGCCAAATATATTCCGTATTGTACAGTAAAACGTCTAATAACCTTTTTATTCTACATCTAATAAATGAAGCATGACTTCTCAAGCGTTTAAAGACTATTCCATATATATTCCATATTGTACGGTCCAATATTTTATTAAGTTTTACATTTCTCATACTTGACGTTTTCATTCGGATCATTTTTACGGTCAACGGCTTTATCGTTGTAAAACAATGGTAAAGTGCATTTGCACTCAATCATCCAATATGAAAAAAATACGGACGTTTTTGGTTCCAATACGGGAAAATATTGGACGGTCACGTGGTACAATTAAAGGACGCCAATTGGATGAATTTATTAGATATAGAATAAATGTTGGTATTCTTCATAGCCACTAGGCAGGTTTTTCATCGAAATAATGGTGTTATGTATATGATCACGGCAATATCATAAAAAAATTCTTTAGTTTCTTACTGGACGAACGACGGTCTAACAGAGGATTTTACCATTACCCATTAACTTGCTTTTTGCTTTTTTTCTTCTTATAATTATCCAAGAATGGGCAGTGTTTGTTTTTCTAAAACTGCCATAAACATGTGTTTGTAAAACCTTGTCTGCAAACAGCTTATATATTGTGATTCCTTGTGTTTCGAAACAGCTCTTCAGTTTAATCTACTAACCATTATGGTCACATTTCGTGATGGTTTTAACTTTTGTACGAAATTTGTTGATTCTATAAATTAAATATGATTTTCTATATATATTTAAACATGTCAAGCACACTTTTTGTTAATAACTCTTCTGGTATTATTATCAACACATCATTATCATAATTATCTCTCTTTCATAAAAAAATACATTTTAAACATATTGAAGGACTTAAGCAGAGATGCAACCGTTCAGGATGTAAATGGGAATTCGGTTTTAGCATTGAAATTATTTGCAATGGCGATAGGGTACATGAGGGATCAGATGCTGTCACAGTTGGACAAACGACTTCCGGGAATATCCGAGTCCGACATAAAGTACGTCGTGACGGTCCCAGCAATTTGGAGTGATAAAGCAAAGCAATTTATGAGAGAGGCTGGGATAAAGGTTAGTATAACACATGTTTTTTTCATTTGTGAAGTCATAAGTAAATAATAAAACATCAATCAAAGGAATTTATGAGAGAGGCCGGGATAAAGGTAGATAAAACACATTTTTCATATGTGACGTCATAAAATAATTATACTTCATAAAACATCGTTCGAGTAATTTATGAAAAAGGCTGTGATAAAGGTATTAAGTATCACAGATTTTTCATATGTGACGTCATGAAACAATTATACGTAATAAAACATTATTTAAGCATTTTTACAGCGTTGTACTGTAAAGAACGACGTTTTGCTTGCAATAATTACAATCGAAAAAATGAATATATATATATATATGTTTCCGAAAAACATCAGTTGTAAATTTTGAATGCATAATTGGATTGGAGGCCAATATTTATGTTAAGTTGGATTGAATTTCTGAACTCAAGTTACATAATTTTACTGAAATGCAAAGTTTCAATTATATTCATCAACGCATTTATGAAATTAATATAACTTTCTACGATGTTTATAAACACGACCTTAACTTATAAAATAATATTGTTGGTGGTTGAAATCTGAAACTTATTTCGTAAAATGCTTTAGACCGTGTCAAGCAAATGAAACTCTTTTGTATCCCACTGGCCCAACTAATAACAGGTAAAAATTATTATTAAATAAAAATTTTCTGTTCTTAATACATAGATTTAAAATAATGTGAAACAATAATGGTGAAATGCGTCTCGATAATAATTTGTTTGTATTACCATTTGTTCCTAATGATTTATTTTGCCATTTTAAAACTGAGCAAGTTTATATGTTCCCCAAGTTATAAAAGCTCTATTTGTGTTATTTTGTAGGCTGGTATCGACACCGGAAGACTCGTCTTGGCTCTTGAACCAGAAGCAGCCTCGATCTGGTGTCAGACAATACCGGAACCGGAACCAAAAGCAGCCTCGATCTGGTGTCAGACAATACCGACAGCAACAGTTAAGTGTTTGTCCGAAAATGGAACAAAATACATGGTCGTCGACCTTGGAGGTAATGCTGCACTTTAATGTTAACATTAATATTCGAATATTCAGAAAAGCATAAACTTACCGATGTAATGCAGTTATGATAAGGTTTATCAGAGTTATCCGATCAACCATTTTGGCGGTTGTGCCGGCTAGCCATCCTAAGTGTGTTACGAGACATTCTCATTGTTAATTCAAAGTCAAAGTAGAATGTGACATCAGCTTTTAGACATGGAGCTATGTCCTCTTTCATTTTATCACATGTATACCTCGATTTTTATTAGCAGTTTATAAATTATTATTAAAAATGTAATTACCACTTATACAGGAGGAACTGTTGACATATCTGTCCACGAGAAGATGTCGGATGGCTCATTGAAGCAACTTCATAAAGCGAGCGGCGGCCCATGGGGTGGGGGCATAGTAGATAAAAACTACATTGATTGGTTGACTGATGTCTTAGGGGAAACAACTCTTGAAAGATTAAAAAGAGAAGAGATTTCAGATTATCTTGAATTACTTCGAGAGTTCGAGACCAAGAAACGAACAATTAAACACGGCATGGCTAATAAGGTGACCCTTCGACTTTTTACTTCACTGCGAGATATTCACGAAGATTGTGAGCACCGAAGCATCGAGGAAACAATCACACAAAAAAGACTTGCCAATAGGGTCACGTGTTCCGGTGATAAGCTTCGTGTAGACGCCTCTGTTGTGAAGGAATGGTTTGATGAACCAATTCAGCACATCATCAGTCACGTCAATGAAATACTTGCAGAGCCAGGAATGGAATCAGTTCATATTATATTGCTTGTTGGAGGGTTTGGAGAATGCGAATTAGTTCAACAACAGCTACGCAGACAGATACTAGGTAAGAAGTGGGTCATTCCTGAAGATGCAGGATTAGTTGTTTTAAAAGGGGCTGTGAAGTTCGGTCATCTTCCGAGTAGTTTCGCTCAAAGGGTCGCACCGTACACATATGGTATGAACACAAGCTGTGTATTTGATCCAAAAATTCATCCAGCATCAAAATTGCTACCGGTAGCTGCCGATGGGAAACGTTATGTAGACAACGTGTTTGGCGTTTTCGTAAGAATTGGTGAAGAGGTCAGAATTGGTCATGAAGAGAAAAGAGTTATCACACCTACTTTAAGCCATGAAACGCGCGTCAGAATATTTACATCAATTGAACGCTTTCCCCAATTTGTAGACGATCCTGGTTGTCGGGAAATAGGGTCCATAGTTGTGTGTCATCCGGAAAATGAGCAATTGGAGAACAAGGAGTTTGAGGTCACCTTCTACTTTGGGGGAACGGAGATTCACGTCACAAGTAGAATGCTTAATAGTACGCAAGAGTTCAAAACAATTATAGATTGGCTATAAACAAAATTTTGGGAGCAAAATACATTTCAAGTGTGCGTTAGATCTTTGGCTAGTAATAGTGAGGCACTTCAAGGGATAAGGTATCTTCGGTAATATTTTTGACCTTTCACTTTTTTCTGTGTATTTAATAACTTTTCTAAGTAAACACTTTTATACTGGGGCATTACAGGCTTCATAATTGAGATATAGCTCTAAAACTTTCAATAATATATGCGATTTATACTAACTGATTAATTAGCAAGGCATTATTGGAAATAACAGACTGCTCACAATCATTTAGAATACTGACACCCGCAGAATACAAATTCACAATATCAGTTAATAACGCGTATGACCAAGTTCAGCGGTAAACGGTTAAATCGCGAAAATATTGTTGAAGAATATCAGCGACAAGTCCTTGTTCCGGTTGTCCTTATACGTCTTCAAGCACATAAGTGCATGCATTTAATGCATGATGGTGAACCATGTCATCGTTCAGCGAACACCAGACCCTTTCTCAAGGTTAACACCGCCATAGTATTTCCATGCTTCGCTTAAACTCCGGTTCTTAAATCAATTGAAAATCTGTGGTCTGATCTCGGAAGAGGAATACGAAATAGGAGGTACCAACAATGCAAACTTTGTCAACTTAGAAATGCGCTTCTGAAGGAATGGGCTAAAGGTTCCCCAAAAGATTCATTCAGATCTGTATAAGCTGTATGACATCAATGTGTCTTGCAGTTTTACGCGCTGTTAGTGGTCATACTTTTTATTCACCGATGTGAATAAGTATTCTTTGGGTGCCAGTACTCCAAGTGATTGTAAGCAGTCAGTTGTCTGTCACTTTGAAAAAATGCTTAACTAATACGTAAATCAGTTAGTATTTATTGCATGTTTTATTGAAAGAATTAGAGGAATAGTTCAATAATCAATCAATAATGCCCCAGGGCGAAGGTGTATACTTAATTGTTAAGTGTATTTGAAACAATCTGTTATTTCTTATACTAAAAATGTAATTATATTAGTCATTTTGACAATTTGATGAGTTTTTACCGCTAAATGCAAAGTCAGAACTGTCGTCTGTTTAACTTTATGACGTTATTTCAAAGATTGACGTCAACTGACCGAAGGTACCTTTTTCCCTTATGCACCCGTTTTGTAAAGGTCCAGTTATTGCATTAAATTTTTGAGTTACACAGTTGTCAAAGAATAACATTTAAAATCATAATGTTTTAATGGTCCAAATATATGTATTTCTACACATGTTAAAAGGCTTTCTATTTAAGACTGAACAAAGTGCTAAAACAAAAGAAGTATTCTTTAAAAAAAATTGCATTTTATACGAACTTGTCTTTGAGGATATTGGTAAATTTTGAGTTTCTTTAAGGAACATTCCGGCAAGGTAGGTTTAGGAGGCCGCGAGTTACTATTACTTACAAAAATGTAAATAATTGAAGCATATGCTTACACTGCGAACTTATTCATATAAGGTTGGTTTGTGTAGACAGCTTCTTTCAAGAACTTTGTCGGTGAAAATCGTTTCAAGATTACAGATCATTCACAACATATGGGGCGCGTCACGGGAAAAGGTACCTTCGGACAGTTGACGTCAATGTTTTAAATGACGTCATAAATTTGAGAAGACGACATTACTTATTATGCATTTCGCGGTAAAAATACCATTTTATTGTCAAAATGTGTAACAAAATCACATTTTAGTTACAAGAACTTGATTTATAGTTGTAAGTTCTATATAAATTTAGTAAAATCTAAAATATCACTAAAAATGCCCGAAGGTACCTTTTCCCGTGACGCGCCCCATATAGCATTTAGTTGCAGATGTAATCATGGTAATAAAACATAGAAATTTAGTTGTAAAATTTAATGTAATAAAGCATAGCATTTTAGTTGTATATTTAATAAAAATAGCAGTTTAGTTTAAGATGTAATAACACGCAGCATTTTAGTTGTAGATATAATAAAATTTAGCATTTAGTGGTACATGTAGATGTAATAAATCTAAGCAGTTAAGTTGCATATTTAATTAAACTTAGCATTATAGTTGTAGATGTAATCTGACACAACTGAAAACCCCGAATTTATCAGCGAACAATTCTTTACCAAACTCAAAACAACGCTTACAAGTGTACTGCTTTCATAATATTAAACATTTAATTTTTTTCTTGTACTACGAATTTTGATTTCAGTTAGATTTTGGCTTGCAAACATCAAACACGATGCACGGCGACTGATACTTTCGTTGAGAAGTAGCGCGGGAAAGTAAAACTGACATAATGTCGTACATTTTTAATCACGCCTTCAGGTGTTTTTTTTACTTTATGCCAAACGTTTTGTTATTGTTTCAACATTCGTAAGGGGAATTTACCCACAGCGACACAAATTTGATTGACAGCAAACCCTAATTTGGAAGTAAAATACAGAGTCTTTTGATTGGAGCGTCAGTTCTAACAGTCGTCGCATGACAAAAAACGTGGTCGCCGTCTTGTGAATTGCTGCGGTTCAATAGGTGTATACGGAGGTTTTCGCTGGGTCAAAATCTAATTGAAATCTGCAGTAAGACTACAAAGTTAATATTAAACATAGGCTTCATAATAAAGTCAATGTTGTTATACATGTAAACTTTCATTTCCCTTATATATGTTTCCTGTTCTCTGGTTTTGTAGAAAAAAAAATTTGCTGAAGGCAAATATGAAAAGAAAAAAAGGTTTTCGTTGTTGTGCTATATTTCATTATTTGATCATTATGTTAATGTTTTAGGCGGAAGCGCACACTATCTCAAAATTTAGTTAAAATCTACATACCTACGGAAAAAGTGGAGTTTTTGAAACTGTAGCGATCGTCTTTAAGCCGCAATGTCCAAAATTGTTCAAACTCGTTTGTCTTTGTCATAACAATCTATATCGCATGATTTTATCATATAAAACTTTTAAACTGTTAATATTATAATTATAATAAATATTTAAAAAGACGTTTGTATTTGGTGGCTAGTCCTGATATGCGAATTCGGCTTGTCCTGATATGTGATTTTCAATTTTATAATTGGCAGAAGAGTTCGCAGAGGTCATATTTAATATGCAAGCCTAGACACAGCGTTTCACAACATACCAGGAATTTATTTAACATAACCTTATTTTGCAATCAGTCCTTGCTGATTTGTCTCCATGTCCCCGCTTTTGCTGTTAAAAACCTCATCCTTTCTCTTTCTCTCTCCTCTTCGCTTGTGTTTTCTGAGTGAATAGAATAGAATAGAATAGATTTTATTTCCAATCAAGGGTCATATACATGACATATTAATCACAATATAAATATGTACATGAGCAATAGCATCAATCTAAGGATATTAACATAACAAAAGCTCGATTCGAATTGGTTTAAACACAATTAACACAGGATATGCATAACTAACTAAGAAAAATTTATTACCAACCCATGGTCTAACATACTACAGACTGAGCATTAAAGGGTAGTCAAACAATTCTATTTATTTATACATGTATAAAAGTTATCCTCCCCTAGTTAATTCAGTTGTTAACAAGATTTTTCTAAGAGATCTGTTCTTTTGTTATATATATTGTATAAAAATGAAGCAAAACTATTGACCACATCACAATCTTCTAAAGACATAAGCCATACAAATTTCTGAACAGTAGTTAAAGTTTCAAAGTTACTATTTAAATATTTTATTTTAACAAAAACGCGGTTTCTTTCTGCTTCAAATCTATGGCAACACATTGAAAAATGGGGTTCGTCTTCAACTAAGTTAACAGAACATAAATTACAGAACCTTAGATCTGTTGGAATTTTCTTATATCTTCCCGTTTCAATATTCAATTTATGAGCACTGATTCGAAATTTTGTAAAAAAGGTTCTAATGTTCCTATCTCCCAAAATGTTGAAATACGATTCTCTACAAAATCGTTGTTTAAACATTGCATAGGTTCGTAATTTACCATCACACTCTGAAATATTTGAGCACCAATTGGTCTTATATAAATACACTAACTTTTGTTTTACCACAGATGATATATTCTTCTTAAAAAGACACAATTCAGAAATATTCAAGTTTTTAAAGACGTGGCTTACACTTGTTACCCAACTTGACCTATTATCTAAAAATAGAGATATACTTTCGAAAAAGCAGCTGACAACAGTTTACTGACATTACCGTTAATAAGTCTATGATAAAACTTAACTGTGTTACAAATAGCATCAATATAAACAGGATATCTACCAAGTTCGCCTACCACCGCATCGTTGGAGGCTTTTTTATTAACACCAAGAATATATTTCAAAAATGTAATATGCAACTTATCACAATGCATATTACCAAATGACTTTAATAATGTGTAATCTGCTTTTTTTACAAGTGAACTATTCACATTTGCAGTGGCCCAAATCTCACTACCATAGAGAAGAATCGGTTTTATAGTGTGGTCAAATAGATTAATAATAGAATCAACCTTGTGCAGTGTGGCGGCCGTAAAAAGTCTCCCCGTACATTTAGTCAGTACTGTTATCAGTAAATTAACCCGTTACCGATGTCATGCAGTGATTGTTACGTATATCAGGGCTATCCGATCAACGTTTTTTGGCGTTGTCCCGGTTAGCTCAGTTGGTTACGTCGCAGGAATTGCATGGCTAGGCGCTGTCGCCGTGACGGTGTGGGTTCGCTCCCAGCTAGAGACACTATCATTTGAAATTCACAGTAGCGCTATTTGTGCAGTGTGGCGGCCGTAAAAAGTCTCCCCGTACATTTAGTCAGTACTGTTATCAGTAAATTAACCCGTTACCGATGTCATGCAGTGATTGTTACGTATATCAGGGCTATCCGATCAACGTTTTTTGGCGTTGTCTCGGTTAGCTCAGTTGGTTACGTCGCAGGAATTGCATGGCAAGGCGCTGTCGCCGTGACGGTGCGGGTTCGCTCCCAGCTAGAGACACTATCATTTGAAATTCACAGTAGCGCTATTTGTGCAGTGTGGCGGCCGTAAAAAGTCTCCCCGTACATTTAGTCAGTACTGTTATCAGTAAATTAACCCGTTACCGATGTCATGCAGTGATTGTTACGTATATCAGGGCTATCCGATCAACGTTTTTTGGCGTTGTCCCGGTTAGCTCAGTTGGTTACGTCGCAGGAATTGCATGGCTAGGCGCTGTCGCCGTGACGGTGCGGGTTCGCTCCCAGCTAGAGACACTATCATTTATGATGCAACTGACCAAAATCTTACTTATTTTGAAGCTAGCTTTTAAAGCTCTATTATACAAATCCTGCTGATAATAACTGAAGTTTCCAGATGATGAAAATATTATACCAAGATACTTGTAAGTTGTTACATGCTCAATCTCAACACCTTTATAAAGATACTTATCTTTCGACAATCTACCACTTTTACAAAATGTAATAACTTTAGTTTTGTTGATGTTAACTGTTTATCCATTATATTCACAATACAAAGATAACTTATTAATACAATTCTGCAAACCACTTGGAGTTGTTGACAATAATAACAAGTCATCTGCATACAATAAACAACTAAATTTAACATCATTCAAGCTAACCTGATCATCCGAGCTATTAAATATAGAAGGGAGATCATTAATGAACAATTTAAACAAATTTGGACTGAGGTTATCTCCCTGTCGTACACCGATATTAGGGCAAAAAGTTTGGGTGAGCTTCTTTTCTACTTTGATATGCATCAAATTATCTTTATATATGCTTTTGATAATATTATAAAACGGGCCACTACTTCCAATAGAACAAAGCTTATACAGTAGTACAGAATGTTTAACGGAATCGAACGCTTTGGCGAAATCTACAAAGAGGGCATACAATTTAGCTCCTTGACTAAAAAAATTTATCTATTAAAGCATGTACAACAAATATATGATCGGATGTTCTAGATTTTGGCTGAAAGCCAATTTGTACATCGTTGATAACTCCACTGTCTAAGAACTTTTGTAATCTACAATTCAAAATACTATTAAATGCTTTTGAAATACACGGCATCACAGATATACCCCTGTAATTATTTGGGTCATTGGGATCACCGGATTTAAACAATGCCTTAATATAATCAACCTTTCAAGAAGATGGATATACACCAGAGGTCAATATGGTATTGAATAGTTTCAACAGACAAGAAATAAGGGCATTTTGTCCGGCTTTAATCATTTCATTACTTATAGAGTCAAGGCCAGCTGACTTCTTATTTTTTAATACATTGATAGACTTACATATTTCCTTCTCGGATATTCTAAATTCAAGCTCTGTGAACGATTTTTTATTTTCTATGTTATGTAAAAGGTTTTGATATTTACGATCTAGTGCTTGAAATTCTTCTTTGACATTGAACAAGTTTGTAAAATGCTTAACTCAAACGTCCGAGGATAATTTACCAGCTGGGTCATCTGCCTGACATTCCTCTTTTAGATCTTTAACTAATCTCTAATACTCTGCTGGATTATTGTCATATAAGTTATCCAACTTAGTTATGATGTTTTGCCTAAAGATGTTAAATTTTTTCCTACAACACTTCTTATACAGTTTTCTGTATTTAAAGAAAGAACCTTTCAAACGCTGGTTATATGGGTCTTTGGAGTATAACAAACTTCGACGAATCAATTCTTTTCTCTTAGTGTTAAGATCACTGTCAAACCATTTTTTCTTAGCTACTTTTCTCTTTGTTTTAACCGGAGATTTTCTTTTAAGACATGTATTACAAACAGTATAAATAATATTGTTAAGCTTATCAACCATATCATCAACACATGTAAAACTATCACTATGAAAAGAGTCTAACTTTTTTTTTACTTCTTTGGATTGAAAGGCTAACTTTAAATCTATGCATGATGCATCTTTCCATTGCCAAGCTGATGGCATATCTTGCAGGTTATATTCTGAGAAAGACTTATCACTAAATTTTGCATGAAGTTTCAAGGTTAACTTAGCATGATCACTCAAATGTGGTGTGTGATCTTCAACTTGGAAAAAACAGTACTTTTTCAAAAATTTGATCACTAATTAAGCAATAATCTACGACACTATTACCACTATATTGAAAACAAGTTGCTTTTCCATAATAATCGCGAAATGTTCTTCCATTAACAATAACAAGATTTGCAGATAAACATAGATCTATAATATTAATTCTCTACCTCTAGCATTACATAAAGAATCTTTACTTAAAAATATAAAAAGTTCCAATATTACCAGAGTGAAATGGAGAAGGCAAATGAAAGCTATTGTTATCTAATAAGTCATTTTAAGTTCCAGTTCTTGCATTTGTGTCTCCAAACAGCATTATATGTCCTAAACTATTGTTACAGTAATAACAAACATCTTTTTCCAGTAAAGACATAATATCTAGGTTATGACGAACAACATAGGACGAGTTTGCAGGTGCTATATAGGTAAAGCACAGATATAAGTCTTTGTCAAATGTAAAAAAGTCCTTGGATAATTTAATCCACTGAATTTCTAAACATGAAGTTTTAAGTATAGATACACTCGTCAAAAGTTCTAAGTGCACACATTTCTTTTTCGAATATCTCAAAGTAAACTTATTCTAATTGAATGAAAGTTTGATATAATGTTAATTATGGTCAAACAATAATAATGTTTTGAAAACCGTGCATATATTTTATGTATTACGTCATCCACGTCGGCATACGCTATTTATGCGTAATCCCCGTGAGGCAATAGAAATTAATTTTTTTTAATCGTTTTTGTTTTTCACATGTTCACCGATTCCAGACAAACACGAAAAACACACCAACAAATTGTAACCATTGAACGGTTGACGTCAGCAGACAACGACATTTCCGTCAAAATTCGTTTCACCCGCACAACTTCAAATTTGTTGTAAAAAATCTTGACGGTTGTCGTAAATGCAAAAGAAATACCACATTTTTGCATATTTTATTAACTTAAGAAGAAAATCAAACGATATTATGTTCTAGATTGATTACGCTGCTTACGTTGAACGCTGACGTTACCCAATAGCGTCATTAAATATTTACGTAAACCAACGTAAACTCGAAAATATTAGTGTAAAATATGTTGGATAAGTGTCCAATAAATAAAAATTTAAAACTAAAATTTATAGAAATTCAATAAACTTTAACATCGAATTATTCGAAAATGACGTTTATTTGGTCAAAAAGCGTGTCCGAAAACTGGTCAATTTTATCAAAATGAATACATTTTGTTCGTTCGGAAAGGCTGTTACACATCTATCATAGAAAATTGCATCATCCCAAACTGCTAGACAATTCAAAAGCTTTTTGCACAAAGAATTGTGAAAAAAAGGGAATTTTCTCCTTGAAATCCTGTAAAAACGTTATGGATAAAATAGAGAAGAGTGCGTTGGCTCATCGTGCCCAGCAGACCATTACAAAGCTACATGAAGCTATTTCAGTGCAATTGAATGGCAAACTACAGTATTTTCTTTAAATGTACATGAACTTTAAATAATACAGAGATGAGAAAACGATCACAAATGATAGCCGATGCAATGTTAATTAACTTGAGAATTGCTGTCTGAGTACAAGTGCTCTAAAATGTTATTATTTTTTAATATGGTTAAGAAGACTTAAATTTTTTGGTGTGCTTTAATAGAATATTGATTCTTCTTCATTGTAATTAACACTATTTTGAAAGATTCAATCAAATAATTTGAAAAATCAACATTTATCAAGTGTGCACTTAGAACTTTTGACTAGTGTATACCAGATTTGATTTTTGTATTGTACAATATTACCATCCCTCCGGATACTGGGTAATTCTTTTCACTAGGCCTATAGATAAAGTAAGTATGGTAATCTTTAACACAAAAAACTTTATCATTGTTACACTTAGTCTCCTGCATACAAGGTAAATCATAACATTTTATATGGTTTAAAAAATCACTATCAGACAACTTACTTGTTAGACCATTAACATTCCAACAACCAACTCGTAGAAATGTTCCCATTTTGAGTGATAAAATACAATAATAAATAAAAATACACAAATTATATGCAACTTCAACCCTTAAACTTTTATTAAAACTTGTATCTAGAATTTAAAAAGTAACACTTTTGGACAAAAGCAAAAGATAACAAGCACAAATGAACTTATATACCTAACAACTTACTAACACTCACTTCTTAACAAAATCTATAAGCATTAATATGGATTACCTTTTAAGACTCTGTCTAATTCAAACTATATGACTATACAATTTCACCAAATAACATGAATACCTTTTAATTTAATGATTTAATGAATAAGCGATGTCGCAAATAAGCGGGAATCTCAATGCAAGATATTAACCTGAGATTATTGCTACGGTTCTGATATAGCAAAAGCGAACCATGATGTTGACTAGAATGAACATTGCTAAATGTTACCATAACAAACATTATTTTTTAATTGTTTAATTTTAATTTTATATTAATGCCATCTTCGTTTGAAACATTGATGGCGTTTTTATACACATTTAAACACATTATATACATAGCATAACTTAGATAGTATCTGATGCTTTACATAAACACTGAGCACTGTTTAGTTCTTATATCGTCTACAGTCTATATTATATTACATCAATTGATAACTATAGTCTACTTGGACACATCTATATCTCAATTGACAAATATAGTCATTAACCCTTCCCTCCACATATACACCTCTTCATGCCTCCATGACCAGTGCAGATCCAGATCAGCCAGCCCCACCGTGCCGCCCGATCAGGAAAAAACACTGCTCACATTTTGATTTATAATGTTTTTTCCGACAAAAAGCAAAAAGTACAGATCCCGATTAGACCGCACGGATGTGCCAGCAGATCCCGATCTACACCGTTCACCCATGCAATCAAGGTACATCCATGGAGTTAAGGGTCAATTAGCAGTTAAATGTTCTATTGTTTCCACAGGACTTTCCTGATGTCGTCTCTAAGGTTCCTTGCGAGAATGTTGTTGCCCCAGCGCGAAAAGTGTTTCTTATCATAAAGAATGCCATCTAGCGGTTGACCTCTGTACATGAGATTAGAGTTGTTACTAAATGATACATTGTCAAATTTAGAGAGCTCGCTGACCATTGCAGCCGAAAGATGTTGAGCCCGTTGATTCAGAACTGGTTCCTTCCTTGGTAACGGTAACGATATAACTACTGGCTTTTTGCCAAATGCAGCGTTTGTAGAGTAAATCAAATTGTCCATTTCGTACAAGACTTCACTCGTTTGTTTGGACTCAATATCATTGCACGTAACTTTGTATGCGATTACGTCTGGAGTTAATCCCTCGTATTTGGTGATGAAGTCGGTAGTTTCTTTAACCGTGAAGTTGTGTACCTTTTTGACATACATTGAGCTATCGCCTTGGCACTTAAGAATTTTGTGTTGGATGTTCCAACAATCAGGGCACTTGTTTTCATACTTTGCCCGATGTATGTTGTTTTACCCACGGGTCTCTCCTGAATGACTTTTGATGTATTGTTATTGTTAACCTTTCTTACTGGTGTATCATTGTTGTTTTCATTCTTCTGAGTTTTGTCCTTCTGGGTTTTGTTCTTGTTTGGCGTTACTGTTATGAAAGATTCATTTTCACTGTTCACTGCCCTTTATTCATTATTATCATCTGTGTTACTTGGTTTAGGAGTCAACAACCTGTTATGAGCGGTTTTGGGTTTCCTATCTTTCAAGTTCTTTATCATATCCTCAAGTTTGTTTATTTCTTTTGCATGATTATCTTTCAGGTGTTTCATTGCATCTTCAAGATTAATAATCTCCTTACACTTTGAATCAAAGCGACCTAGTAGTGATTTAAGTTCAGTTTCATACACTTTCTGGGAATTATTTTGACAAGTAATTTTGACCTCTTTTACCTCAATTTCACCTTTAAGCCGAGCTTTTTCAATTTCTGCCTCAAGGAATATTTTGTGCACTTTTGAGTTCAGTTTTTCAACCTCCTTCTCATGCTTAAGACGTTGTTTGTCATAAGCCACTTTTTTTCAAATTCACCCTTAAGTTTCAAGGATTCGTCTTTAAGGATTTAGGACCATCATTGACATATTTCATATCTTGACACTGGATGGTAGGAAATCAATGTAACTTTAAAGTGTTAAAGACATACAAAATATAAGATGATTCACCGAGAAAATTGTCAAGACATTTTTATTTAACGGGAGATAATAGGTGCTAACATTTACATTAAAGCCTATGGAAAATATCGATTTTTTCCTATTACTTTAAAAACATTTATTTTTTTCAAGAAAGTCTCTTGGTAGAAAACTTAACAAACAGAGTTTGTGTACTATTTTAATAAGAAATCAGATATTTACCGTAGAAAAATTGAGAAATTAACATTTTATTGTTTCCAAGGGAGATAACTCAAGACAACCATGTCAACAAGGGCAGATAATCACAAAACATTATGGCTCAACTGTTATTATCTGTAACTTGCCTATTGTCTTTTTTAAAGACATTTAATAACTAAATAACTTACATAATTATGGTAACTGTTTGGTTTTAATATGCTAATGATGGGTCTAAGACCTGAAGAACTTTAATTTCACTGACTTATTTCTGAAGTTGTTTTTCATATGACACTTTCTGACTTTCCAACTCTTTTTTATAGTTCACAGATTCATCCTTAGACTCCTTCACTTCACCAACAGACAGTTCTTTCTCCAGTCTGGTACCTGGTGCAAGGGTTTTTTCCTGAAGAAATTTACTGACATCACTTACTTGATCCAGGATTTTGACCAATCTGGTAATATATAATAAGTATTTTCCTTTTTATTATTTTCCATTAAATCAGCCGCCACTTCAACAGATCTAGTTTCAATTGAAGGAGTTTGTGTACACATTGTTTTTACGTCTGGTCTCTCCGTTTGTGACTGTGTGTTTTGTGATCCAATAGTTTGTTCAGGAATAAAGTTAGTTTCAGTCTGTGACTCCTTTGTTTCAAGTGTAACAGTGTGCCCCTGAAATTCAGATTCAATAATATGTATCAGAAAATCAGTCTGTGACTCTTTTGTTTCCAACCTGACCGAGAAATCTGGAACAGTAGTCGTCTTTGGGTGTTATATCTGGACCCGAGAAAAAGTCTTCAGGAATTTCGACACATTTTTCACAGGTAAATTTCCTCGAGGTTGAGACAAACACAAAAAGTTGATACCTGGGAAGTTTGGTACAGCTGAAATGACTCCATGATTTACAGAAACAACATTCGATGGTATCGGTTTCTGTCATCTCATCACAATTCTGAGATCGTGTTTCTTCATTACGTCGAGCCTGTTCACAATCCACATTTGTAACAGATTTACATGTATTGACAGCTATATCTTGACGTTTGTATTTCTCTGGGTGTGGCTAATCGTGATAAGCATGTTAAACTTTTAAATCCCAATTATCAAAACATATTTTATTTTAATTATAAGCATAATACATAATATACAAGAAAGATTTTGATGCAGGGCATCAAGTCGGCGCGTGAAGAATTTTCATGTAGTTACAACAATGGCAAAAAATAGAAAGGCAATATATATTATTGCGCAAGCAAACATAGCCTAAAATCTATTTTTGGTTATGTTGTGAGGATATTCATTGTTTGTTTTTTTATGTTTTTGGTAGGGATGGGTCCAAAGGCCAAAAGCAGTATTGCTGTTTTCGTATTTTTAAATTGTTTTCCTGTTATATCCATATATGTTATTACGTTTAGCAAGTGGTCATACTGCAACGTACGGCCAGTATCATAATTTTATATACTCAACAAAAATAAAAAGTATCCACTTTTTATGCTTATATTCTCATTAACACATTTTCATTTAATCAGGAACGCTTTGAATAGTGTTTTGTTAGTTAATCTCAGTTGTTTTTAAGTTAAATTGTTCATGAATAAAAACTTCCACACCAAAACCTGAGTAATTGCCAATCGAATAATAATTAATCATAAGTTACAAAACACTATAATGTTCAATTTAAAGGGAGGTAATTGGAAATGGTTTGAATATCTAGTGTTGTTTATCAAGGACCAGTTGTGATATTGATGAATATTTTGTGATTTTATTTATCCACAAGAGGAACAAAACGTGATTTAATTCAAATATATTTGAATATTTCAAAGAATCTCTGACATTTTACTGAAACCCTTATTATAACGAAGAGAAATATAACTAAGTTGTGGCTGCAGATTTTCAAGAATAATTCATCTGTTTGCAATGATAACAGAAAAGCAAATTTGTACACATATAGAATTTTGAATTTTCATTTTTAAATTTTACAAAATTTTAAATAGGAAAGTGGATACTTTTTATTTTTGTTGAGTATAGTATTATTACGTTTTGTCCCGAAAACTAATCTCACCAACTACGTTCCACAAGTTCACACACAGGTATAGACGCAGAGCAATGGTCAACATCCCTGACCGATTATATGGAAACTACCTCTTGCAATGTACGATTACAAACAATGTACATGTATGACCAGTATCACAATTGTACATTTATTCACACCTTTGTTTCCGAAAAAAACTCTCACGAATTATGTTCCACAACTACAAACAGGTACATATGCAGTGCAACAGACAACATCCCTGACCGATTATCCGGAAGGACCGGCTACCGTTGTTTTTAAAAATAGTCACGTGCTTAGGAGAACTTATTATTTTAAAAAAAATCTTTAAAAGCGATGTCAACCATGGAACGATTCGTTAAACATTTAAAATACGTTTTTTTTCTTTTCAAAACAACTCTCATTAATACATATCAAAACAAAAATTCAAACATTTCTAAAATTATTCCATTTTCCCCCACATTAAATTCAAAAAGTAAGCACAAATATAGTCGACGGCCCATGAATATAGTCGACGGCCTCATGGGCCGCCGACTAATAAGTGTACGTTGGTGTTTGTTGTTTTGAGCCGCGTGTACATTTCGGCTCAAACAACATTATCGGGGCGTTATATTGGCTACGTGAAAGGGATGAAGCACTAAAGCAAGCTCCTTCTTTCCATTAAATTATAAGATAAAATATTGAATGCTTAAACTTATTTTGATTTAGAACAGACTGTGATTCTAAACCGCTTAACCAAAAAAAATTGCCAAACTTCTCCTTGTTGTTAACATGTACTTTACTTAAGGCGCACCTTTGTCTGGTGTTGTCTAGATGATGAAATATCATACAATAGCTATAAAAATAGCTATGAAACGAAACGCAGTTACTGGTAAATGAAATGACAACTTTCAAACAATGTTTGAAATTAATTTTGACAGAAAATGTCTTTGAATGTAAGTTTTTATTCTTTTTTAAAAATGTAGAAAGCTATCTGAAACAAACGCTTTAGCCGTTTCATACGCAATAAGTTTTGGTTTTTGATGATCGTTAACATTTTGAAAAAAGCGTTCTAAGTTCCACAGGGTAGCATGGGGAAGACAATCGTCTGGCATACGACAGAATGACGTTTACCGTCGAGATTTCCTCCCACAGGACAGCAGGAGGAAGACGATAGCCTAGCATTACGACAGAATGACGGTTACCGTCGTTATGTCCTCCCACAGGACAGTAGGAGGAAGACGATCGTCTGGCATACGACAGAATGACGTTTACCGTCGTTATGTCCTCCCACAGGACAGTAGGAGGAAGACGATAGTCTAGCAATGCGACAGAATGACGTTAAACGTCGTTATGTCCTGCTACAGGACAGCAGGAGGAAGACGATAGTCTAGCATTACGACAGAATGACGTTTACCGTCGTTATGTCCTCCCACAGGACAGCAGAAAGAAGACGATAGTCTAGCATTACGACAGAATGACATTTACCGTCGTTTTGTCCTCCCACAGGACCGCAGGAGGAAGACGATCGTCAGGCATACGACAGAATGACGTTTACCGTCGTGATTTCCTCCCACAGGACAGCAGGAGGAAGACGGTAGTCTAACATTACGACAGAATGACGTTTACCGTCGAAATGTCCTCCCACAGGACAGCAGGAGGAAGACGATCGTCTAGCATTACGACAGAATGACGTTTACCGTCGTTATGTCCTCCCACAGGACAGCAGAAAGAAGACGATCGTCTGGCATACGACAGAATGACGTTTACCGTCGTGATTTCCTCCCACAGGACAGCAGGAAGAAGACGATCGTCTGGCATACGACAGAATGACGTTTACCGTCGTGATTACCTCCCACAGGACAGCAGGAAGAAGACGATAGTCTGGCATACGACAAAATGACTATTATCATCGTAAATTACCACAGGAAAGCAAGAGACAGACGATGGACAATCATAGATGAGCAGGAATGCCGATGTAAAGAAATCAAACTAATAGTTTTTAATTACCCGTGTTGAAATATTTTAGTACATAATATATATACAACGATGGAATGAATAATTCACCTTTTGCAAAAGTTCATCACACGATCTTCCAATAAACAATTAAAAGGTACATTCCACTGTTAATTATTTCAATTAAAATTTAAACATTTTATCAATTTCATATAGCCGGTGGGGTATATCTTACCTAACGTTTGTTAACTGAATTTGCCCTTAAGGACAAAATTTGAAAAAAGTGAAAGAATGTCCATTTTATGAACAAATACAGGAGTTTCATAACGTATCAACTTCTTCGAGTGGCACTATAGAGGTAAGCACATTTTTCAACAACTAGGCATTGCATGGCTTGGCGCATTCGCCGTACGGGTTCGCGCCCCAAGAAGGACAATATCATGTTATATAATTATGAATTCAAATTAAATAAATATATATAGCTGTATGGTTTAAACAAACACGCGGTTATGCATCTTAAGCAACATATTCGCTTTGCAGCTACACGTTATAATGTTTCTGTTGTTTTTCAGTGTTAGCCTCTTACTATAAATGGAGATCTTACGTGTATTGATTCTGGTAACAGTGTTGAATTGTGTTTTCGCTTTGCCTCAGCGAGGAGGAGCAAACGAGGGTACGATTATTTATTTTCCAAAATAATAAATCTCATTTATTATTTGTATGATTCTCTGATCTTGATTATGACAAGAATTATGTTCAATACACTATAACTTTGAAGATCGATTAAAAATGTTTGGATGATCTCGGAACACTCTTAAGAACATTCCGCACGCGCTCTTACTAAATGCCGAAAAAGAAATGCAAAGACACACAAGGAACTTTTTTTGATACATTTACATGCAAATCATAAAAAGACATAAACACAGTTAAAGTTGGAATGAGGTATCAGAAAGAAAGTTTAAGAAAGAAAGTTTAAATGGAGCCGATTTTTAACTGGCGAGTGAGCTTGTTGAAAAAAATCAATAAACCTACAGTTGTTGTCTTTTTTGTTAAGAATAAAATACATGACAAGAAAATCACCAGAATCGTTGTTTTCTTGTTGTTGTTCTTTTTTAGGGGCGTTACCGCATTCAAATAACCCATATTTCTGTGGTATTTTGTTGATTTAAATTTAAAAATATAACTTTAAATTTGAGTATGGTAACTTCAAATTGTTTGATCTAGTACAGAATTTCTATACATTTTTTGTCCGATAAACAGTTATCATATTTGAGAACCCCTGTCTTCGCACCCATATACGCACACTAGCAATTACAACATAAAATAAGCACTTGCATTAAATTTTATTTCATATTTGTAGATCCATAACGATTGCGTTTGAAGTAACAACAATTTTTATTGGTACGGAAAAGATAATGAAAATAAGAAATAGACTGGCTATATTAATACTGAAACTGTGTCATTAAAAAGAGAAAAAAATCATCACTAATGTTTTGCATTAAGAACTAAACTGTAGCATTCTTAATTGTTTCAAACCAGTAATTACGTTAAGGGATTGCCACACTCCTCCCAACTTTGTTCATCAATAAAAAGAAAATTATCAAAATCTCAATAACAGCAAAATGCCGTTAAACAAAACTTTGCACAAATGTATGTTATTAATGTATCTTTATTTTGCAGATGGTAAGACACGTTAGAAAAGTCTAGGAAAATAGCGAGATCTAAAAATTCCCTAAATTTCTATTTACATAAATTCACAAAAACTAAACAACACAAAACATCATTTTAAATGCCCACATGAGAAATATGATACTGACAACAATTTATTGTGTCCTCGTTACTTACATATGTAAATTTTAGGAGATATTAGTAAAAGTGTGTTTGACCTTCAATTTTCTGTTCGCTTCCTGGTCGCGTAAACCGATGACAATCACTGATTTCTCTTTTAGTAGTTGAAATTTTTTTACAAAGTACACAACATTTTCTTGTCAGTATCATTGCGCTCACGTGGGAATTTAAAATTATGTTTTGTATCGTTTAGTTATTGTGAATTTATGTAAATAGAATTTTAAGGAATTTTTAGGTCAAGCTTTTTTTCTTTACTTTTCTAACAAGTCCTACTGTATGCAAAATAAAGATTCATTAGTAACATTCAATTGTGCAAAGTTTTATTGAACGACATTTTGCCATTATTGAGATTTTGATAATTTTCTTTTTATCGATTAACAAAGTTGGGAGGAGTGTGACAATCCCTTAATAGGAGTCCATCTGGAAAACTTTACATATAGTCGGATACGCGGATATAAGGATAAGGAAATTTAAAGCGTTGTTTATGCGAATATCTGAAAATATCCGAATACTCAATGCGAATTTATACCGATTTCAGTATTGGTTTCCATTCTTTATTATCAGACTAGTGACTAGTCTTCGGAAAAAGTGTGTAACAAAAAGAACAAAATTATAACTGAATAAAAAATGCTTCAAAAATATCAATGTGATTTTCATTCGCAAATGACCTTGATGCAAAAAATGTGTAGACGCCATTTTAGGGTTGAAAATAGAAATATTCCTACCGAACTGTAACCTAAATTTATAAATTTACTTGATAAAAGGAATGAATGTGAAATAAATTAAACTACATGCTTTTAAAATGCCAGTTCATAGAAATGTCGTTCAGTTATGACAAAATCCCATGGTAGATCAGAACAATTATTGGCTTGCCATGTTTCGACTGCTCTCCAATAATTACATGATTATTTGTCTTTGACAACTGTTGTAAGATGAAGTTTTCGTTCATTTATTTCGTCATCGGTTTAATTATTTTGAATTTATATAATATTCAATTTATGCGACAGAAAAAGGTAGCGACTGATTTGATCGTAAAAGCGACTGATTTCTGCCTAGCAGACTGGCAGCGTGAAGTGAGCAGCTCAACAGGGTGCCAGACTGGCAGCGTGAAGTTTGCAGCCTAGCAGCCTGGTAGAGTGGCAGCGTGAAGTAAGCAGCCTAGCCGACTGGGAGCGAAGAGTGAGCAGTGAAATTAGCTGATAGGCTGCTACGCTGATTACTTCACGCTCGTTAGCGGTTGTGCTACTGCTGTAATAGTTTTGCGATATCTCAGTAAACTAAACTGCCCAACGATCAATGATACTCCATCCAATACCGATTAAAATGGGATATTAAGAGAATGTAGTTAATCCATGTATCAGCATAAAAACATTTTTTTCTAGACAGTTTGCAGATACAGGGAAAGCAAGTTTATAAATAACGTTCAAAAGCTATATTTGGCTCCGGTTTTTAATTATCAAATTTGAAAATTTTGGTTTTAAAAATAACTGATATAACCTTTTTTACTTTTTACACATTTCAATCCAGACAATGTACCAATGGCGGTTCTTTCAAACGAGGACAATTCAGGACAAAATCGGATCGTTGGCGGTAACGACGCCGACCGAAGGGAATACCCTTTCTTTGTGTCGTTGACTTTTGGTGGCTTTCATATGTGTGGTGGAACAATCCTAGATAGGGAGACGATTCTAACAGCAGCGCACTGCCTGACATGGGATGGTTTCAACATGTCGTAAGAAGTTTTATATATCAAATGCTTAGGGTATACATTTTTGTTATCGAAGGTAAGATAACCACTTCAAGTTTATGATTTTCAGGATATAACTGAAAACTGGATCGAATTGTCAGCCATTCCTCAGAACTTAAGTTCTGCTGTTCTGCTATCCGAGGCTTATGTTTTACCAATTTTATGCGTCTTTAACATCCAAGACAGGCATAATTATGTTCAATTATATGTATGCGAAAATTCGTGAGGAAACTCGAAAAACAATTTTGGGGCGCGTTCCACCTTAAAACCTGCGTTTTAAAACTGTTTATATTTAAATACGATTACATACAATCTACAGCTTTCTTTTAATAAATTCACGGTGAATCGTTGAATCAGATGGGCTCAATAAATGAAAAAAGTCTCTCTAACTTCTTTGGCTTACAAGAAGTTCTGTGTTATCATATCTTTGTCATGCTGGAAAATGCCATTTTAATGGTTAGTGTAAGGACTACATCTAATGTAGATGTCCAGACGTGGCGTGGTAACTGAAAGCAAACTTAGATCTCCAGCTATCCACTGGTCAGTTCTTATGCTGTTCTTATGCTGTGTTAAGTTTCAACCAGTCAGCTTGCTAAATCTGAGACCGGTCTCCAGTCTAGTTATGTAACGATGCGGTATGTCCAGTCTTCCGTTCTAAGCAACATGAATCAAATCCCATTCATCATAGGACAAAATGAGAGAAAAAATCCCGTTTCTAAGTGGGAGAAAAATCCCATTGGAAAATGGGAGTAAAATCCCATTTCAAAATGGGAGAAAAATACCATTTCAAAATGGGAGAAAAATCCCATTGCAAAATGGGAGTAAAATCCCACACTTAAATGGGAGAAATTAATCGTGGCACTATATACCTAAATACCATAAAGCATACACTGTCCGTCGAAATTAGTCTGCAAACAGAAATGTTATTATAAAATATGCTTAACGGGAGGAAAGTAACAAGAAAATGTACATGTAACATAGTCAACTGTGAGTGTTTTAAAGATGTTTTAAAGACTGGATGATGTACAAATTTAATAGAAGGTGGGTGTTTTTGTTGTTTTGTTGTTGTTGCTGTTGTTGTTGTTGTTGTTGTAGTTGTTTCTAGTGAGTTTTGTATACATTTGATTACAACTGTTTTATTGAGGATTGATAATGAATTTGTTAATCTACCAGAGCAAAAAATCTGCCAAACAATACATTAACAATTACCGGTGTACAGCCCCCTGAAGACTATTGAGAATGTTACTTATATTGGTGTAAGCAAACATTGCACATATGTTTATTATATTTATTTAACTACATATTACACTGAAATAAAGCAACACACGAATTCACTCATCTAGATATCAAATATAACACAAAAAATATTCGAAAAAATTCATGTCGCTCAACAACATTTTGATGTCTTAAACTGTTCTGTTACTTAGAAAAATAGTTATCATGTTTACATTTTGTAAAATCAACAAAAAAATTATATCTATTGTTTGGTTGTTTTTTTTTCTACCATTTTAAAATGGGGGTTTTCTACCATGGGATTTTTCTCCCATTTTTTTATGGCTGAAAATCCCATGGGATTTTTTTAAAATTGCCATTTTGAGCGCAAATGAAGATTTTATGTGTCCTTACATATCATTTATGCAAAAGAAAACAAAATATGACAAATAAAAAAACTTAAAGAAATCCCATGATTTTTTTCTCCCATTTTTCAGAAAATGGGAGAAAAATTCCATGGGAGCTCCCATGGGAGCTAAAAAAATCCCATGGGATGTTCAAAACTCCCATGTGATTTTTTCGATTTCAAGTCACCTCACAAGGTCATTTTAATAAATAGAACGATCCAAAGTGCCAATTATTTATCTGCTTCACCTATTCTATCATCATATAATCAATATTGCCGATAGGACCAATATTTCGGGTAGCTGAGTTTGTGAATAAACCGGATTCGCAAAGATAAACCGGAACCTGTTATTTATGATTACAGATATCTTCAAGTGATAGCTGGTGGATACAAACTTAAGGAAGCGAAAACAGTACTTTCGAGGACGGTTCAATCGAGGACAGTACAAATCAAAAGGACTGGAGGTACTGATGAGTCGGCCATCAAAACACAATTGAAAAGCAATGGATTTTTGGGTTTGATTAAGTTGGACCAGAAATAAACTTTCGCCTCAAGAACGGGGAACAATTTACTTTATGTCCTCCGAGACATAGATCTTCGACCCCAAAAACAATTAATGTCCAATTAACAAGTCAAGACAAATACTGTTATCAAGTTTGCAGACGTGGTGACATGGAAAGCGAACCTGGTGGTAGGACAATACGTCTAAAGGCATAATTTGAATATGATTGGACTTGTAGACAATCAAATGAAATTGACCAATCACAATTAAGTGAAGGATATCATACTTCATAGGTCATATGGTCAACAGTGAAACAACGCTGGTCAGTTCTCAAACACAACGCTTTATTTAAAGGTATTACTCCTTTCGTCCTTGCATTTTGCATTTAGAGAGACTTTTTAATTTTTCATTTTATCAATGAGAGTGCAATGACGAATGGAATATTACCTTAATGGCGTGAATACTTTTGTAAGTGTGGAAGAATCCTGTGAGCAGTTGTTTGCAAGCGCAGTATCATTAGACAGCACCTAAAATTCTGAGTTGAGATACGGTGACACCAATGACAGAAAAAAAGTAGCTAAGCTAGTCATAATCTTTGAATATTCAAACTTGAAATCGACAAACAGAATTGGGTCACATGATTTAAAATAATACTACAAGTGACACTATGGTTTTTTTCAATGGTTCTATTATTCAGCAAATAATGTTCAAACACACAATTACACTGATGCTTTTTTGTCAACTGATGTTTTTTCAATGAGGTGCACATTAAAACGTTTTGGTTATATTTTATATAACTTGTCTCCATTTCACATCCACTATTTGTATCGACATTTGTGATTTTTTTATTCTTGTCCATTACAAAAGCAGCATGCTCCATTGCAGGAATTAGTGGCAATCTAAAGGCTGTATGCTCCCTCAGACAGTCATAGACAGAATTGTCAAACTGGTCTCCTCACAGCATTCCATGTAGAGCTGTTATCCTGAAATATTAATTTCAACAAATAACCTATTTATATTGAAGTTGTAATGATTTTAGCTGAAGTGTCTTTGTTTTCTTTAAATTAAGGGTAATTTTGGCTATTAATTGCCAGAATCCACCAAAAAGTTACATTAGATGGGTGTTCACTTGTGTCGCCCTGGGAACTAGATCAAGTTAAAAATGCAAGAACAAAAAAGGGAATAACCCCATCTTGACATAAAGAACTTGGAGTCATGATGAGTGTGTTGTCATGAGCAATATAATTTGAAAGTTTGATGTAGAAATATTAAGAAAAGTCAAAGTTAAAGTCAACATTAAGTTTTTCTGTTAAAAAAAAGTACAAAAAAAGGATTAACTCCATCAAATGTGACCTTGACCTGAAAATTAATATCAGCTCAAGCATGTTGTCACAAACAATATAATTTGAAAATTTCATGAAGAAATATTAAGATATGGCAAAGTTATAACCAACATTAAGTTTTTGGGATAGATGGACGGACAGACAAAGCGATCCCTATGTATTGCCTTTTCTTTGAAAGGGCGACACAAAAAAATGACCCTTTAGATTAAGCAGCTAGTGGACACCTGGAAAACAATACATCAGTACATGTATCATCAAGAACAACTTTGATGTCTGATCTGGATCTGATTGGAATCTACACTGTTTGCATATTTGTAAGAAATAGCCTCGTGAATCTTATTATGAACCATGTAGATCCTGTTAAGACTGCACAGATATGCCTGCTGATCTGGATATACACTGGTCACTCATGTCATGTATTCATGGAAGAAAGGGGCAAAAACAACACAGTAATTTTTATATAGGATGATTAATTTTCTTGTGAACTGAGGTCTCACAAGTCAACACATACATATAAACACAATTTTATGTTTTCTTGTTACAAGATACAAAAATACAAATACCAACATATACAGATAGATTTAGTGTGTCTCAATCATACATTCATGCAGCTTTAATAAATGAAAATAAAAAATGCAAACCTTGTCTTCATTTTCTACAGTAACATTCATATTCTGCTCCCTTATGTTCTACCAATTCTGCAGACATTTCAAGTCCACAGCTTTCACAAGACTGATGATACACATGGCTGAAAATAAATGTTGTATTTTAATCATAACAAATAACCAAAACCAATTTCACTGTACTTTTTGTTGCTTATGAAGTTGTACATAATTTGATGTTGCAGGTTAGTTAACAGATTACAATGTTGTCATAATTCATCTATTTTTATAAATATCACAAAAAAGAGGTATTTCTGGTGTAAGCTTCAAGCCATCTTCAGTTCCTATAGGCTCATACACAATTTACCCCATTTAACCTTTACCTCCATATGCCTTTATGGCATGGGAAATCAGTGTAGATCTAGATCAGCCGACACATCCATACTGCCTGATTAGGATCTAAACCGTTACGGCGTTAGCTTTTTTATTCAAATTTCAATAGGTTATTTCTGACCACAATGTGACCTGTGCAGATCCAGATCAGATCATGAAAAGGCATGAAAATGTGTATAATATTATAGTAAAGGGTTAATTACTACAAAAAACACCTGCATTTTGATACTTCATTTTATTCGTTGGATACACCTTTTAACACATGAGCAACTATTGTAAATCTAGGTGCTGACACATCTCCTTCCTGTTAATTAGAGCTTTAAATGTATCTAATGAACAGAGTAGATACAGAATGATGAGACCTCAAAATGTCTGATGTGCAAGCTGGTCTGGAGCTACATTTGTGCTATCTCTATCTGATGTGGATTTACACTGGTTACCCATGTGGTAAAATGGCGTGTAAATGGAGTAAAGGGTCAAGTTATTAACCATGAAAGTTGAAACAGCATTGGATTTTTGAGACACATTTATATGAGATTACCCAACTTAAAAAACAAATAAGCAACCCATCGTGTTAGTTCAAGGTGGCCAACAGATGAATATTGTTATATATAATGTTAATAATCAAGTGAATTCAAGTTGACCTTGTTATTGGGTCAAAGGTAGTCATATATGCCTGAGACAGAAGGCTGAGGGTAAATATGACAGCCCGAGGCCCAATAACATGTTCAAATTCATATGAAGACTAAACTGGGCCAATACAGGTGTTCTGGACCAATATGAGAATTGCTGGGCCATTATAAAATACTTAAGTATTGATGTGGTGTACCATGTAGTGTCTGCCAGGAAAATGGCATGTTCAAGTCAGGTGATGACATGCCTCGAGATTTTGCCACACTGCAGTCATGTAAAAGAAAAGGGAAAAGTATGCAATGCCTTTACTGTATATTAATACAGGGCTCTCACTAGAGAGAGACTTGAAGGAATTAGTCTCATCAAAAGTGACCAGACTTCTCTCTTTGTTGAGCTTTGTTAGAAGTCATTTTGTATTTACGATATAGGGAAAGAAAGCTGTTGACTGCAAACTTCTCCATAATGCAGTAAATTATGACAAAACTCTCCCTGATTTGCAAGTCTGGTGAGAGCCCTATTAAAAGTCAATTAATAAAATTTAATATACCATTATCCTTCTTCCACTCCTTTTCCAATTTCATGCTTTTTGAACCAGAGATGGCACATTTCTTTCATTTGATTTTATCACTGAAATTAACAAACACAAAATTGCAAGGGTGCAAGTTAGGATTTCTAAAAAACCTGAAATCCTGAAAATTTATTTAGGGTAAATGAAGAAAATCAATCATTTTTAGACACACAAAAACCTGATTTTCAGGCAAACGCACCCATGAAATAGTAACAATTATTTTGATCTTTGCTCAAATTACAAATATTCTTTATAATAACATATTTAATTTTTTAAGTGAGTGATCATAACAATTAGTTTACTCTCATTTTGTACTTTGCTAGAATGGTCTTTCTTCAGATTGTTTCTATTCTGCATTGAAATCCATTCAGTCTGAGGTGTGAGGTGTATCTACAAAAAGTCACCCACAATCTTTTGGACTGTGAAAAATGTTTTTCCTTTAGTTGCTGTGAAAAAGAGTGCTGTCATTTGTTTTGTAGTTAAAATGCCTGTTCCAACAGCCGTTCAAGAAAATTTCATAAAGTTATATTGATTAACTGTTGATTAACTGAATTAAGTATCCATATTGTTTCATCACTGCCAGAGTTATTACGTGTTTCCTTCTTTTGAAAAAATAAAATATGGATCCAGGCATGTCACTTTAAAATTAACCAGAAAGTATCAGACTGCAAAAAGTCAAAAATGTGTTGACTGCTCTTATAAACTGGTCAAATTGGGTTATCACTAAAATTCACAAAGTGGGTTCCTTTTCAAATAACTACCGGTAATTTATTTTACATTGCTGATCAGAATTCAAGTTTGGGTAAAAATCATAGAATGAAATAGACATAAAATTAATGCCTTAAGTAGTTTTGGTTTATTTTACCTAAAAACAATTTGTAATGGAAGGCTTATAAATGAATACTTGTTACATCAAAATTATTGAACTGAAACACTGTGTAAACCTAGGTACACTTCAATACTTAATACTGGTGTAACATCAAAAGGGAGACAATATATTCATTTTTATAATTTGGCACATGTTTGTAGTGAACAAAATGTATATCTTTGGTTTTCATTTCATAATTTATTGTCACTTTGTTAGGCAATTCTACTATTAACAAGACTTAATTTAACACTATGAAACTAATTTGAGTTATTTATCAAATTACAGGAACCTGAATTTCCATCAGAAAATATTCAGATAGGAAAAAATATTACATTTTCCCAAATCCCAATGCAACGGATTTGTACCCCACCCATTAACATGTTAAAATAATTTACCAGTTGCAATGTTGACAGCGTTATCACAGCTCAAGCATTACAAAGAAACTAAAATATACTGTTTAAAATAATTACATCTCCTAAACAGTCATTCTGGATTTAACTCAAACATTATTTTCTACCTTCACTTTTGTTGTCCACTTCATTGCATGACGTCAAACAGTTCTATACCGCTTCAAATGGTTCAAAACTTCAAATGGTTGATACATGTCTGACCAGAACCAAAAATCATCTAAACCTATTTATGAATAATTAAATCAATTAATAAATACTTCATTCTTTCTTCCGGGATGCAAAATTTACCTGAAATGCATTTAAGAGATACTATTAAATAAATATTGTGAAGTTCCCATTTCTGTATAAACTTGGTGAATCCCTGAGGTGCTACTCTTTTTCTTCTTATGGTTTTATATATGTAGTTTTCTGTTTTATCCAACCTTTTTGCTTGACAATTATTTATTGAAGTACCCACTACTCCTTTAAAATCTAGACGAATATCTAAAAAATCCCCGCTCTTTCAAAAAGTTCCTCCTTACCGATATCATAATTAAGATATCGGTAAGGAGGAACTTTTTGAAAGAGCGGGGATTTTTTAGATATTCGTCTAGATTTTAAAGGAGTAGTGGGTACTTCAATAAATAAAACCGACGGAAGGTCGAACGGAACTGATCTTGACTCCGTGCTCCTGTGAAATTTTATACTTCAGAAAATCTTGTGTCAACTATGTAGCTGGTTACGGTTTGGAAATGGGTTAGATCTGGATATTTTCTGATGGAAATTCAGGCTCAGGATTATGATCAAATGCATAAAATGCATTTATTAATATATCTGTTAAATCAATTCATGTATGAATTTTAAATTACTTTAAACATAATTTTCAATAGATCAAAATGTTATAAAAAATCATTGTGAATCAGATGCTTTATATTTTACTTTAAAGCGTTCAAATGGGAATATAATTCTTACACGAGTGACGATATTTTACCAAGTAATTCGTTAATCGTTCAAAATCCAACTTTTTTCAATGCAATACATTGAAATAATTTGATTACTTACATCTCTACAAGGTTCCACAATTAATATCCACAATGATTAGGGCCCTAAATTATAAAAGTTTCGCTTAGCCCTACGGTCGATTTTGAGACTCCTACTTTCATTTTGGAGAGTGCATTAATTAATTAAATGACGTAACCGTTCAATAGAACCCAAAGAGCCAAAATCACGTTTACTGCGGTGTAGTCTTTCGAATCTAAAATTTCAAGTTTTACAATGATTTTGTAGCGTAGGCTACCATTCGAAAACCACCAAATCCACCTCCATTTCCATATGAATAATTCTATTTACAAAGAGAACTTCTATTGTCAATATACATTCAAATATAACCTGGGTGTTATAAAAACATTGCATCACGAAAATAACTCGATAAATACTCACCGTTGATTTGATTACGATGGATTTTTCGTCTTCACCGAACGTTGTCGAATCCAATATGGCGTTCCGCCATCAGGTATTCATGCGCGTTCATGACTCAAAATCTTGTCGAACGTTCCACGAGTTAAATTTCTTCAAATATTGATTGATTCCATATTTTCTGGACGAATGATGGGTCATAATATATTATTACTATGTAACTATTACTTGATTATCTTTACTATAGTACAATTAGGCCGGCGCAAGGGATATGTTGCCCGGCTTTAAATAGAGGTGTTTAGCGAATGCTGAGAACCATGTGGCCTGGCTTTATATATAGATCGTTGAGTAATGAACGGGAACCATGTTGTATGTACGTTAAGATCAAGGTCAGGCTATTTATAATTGAGTATATAAATATAGATACTGAATTGAATTATCTCCCCTTAACTATAAATATAAATATAAACATGTATATATATAGATTATATAAATAGATCGATGAGTCGGTGTTTTCTTTAAATTATGCGAATTGAAAGTTTATTGTTGTAAGCAGTTATTGAAAGAGTGTACATGTAGTAAGAGACATGGTTCAGATAGTTATTCTTGGATGATATTGAAGTTTGTGTTCTGTTTACGAATATTGGCAATCCTATGACTTGATTTTTGACGCGTGAATGTGACCTTTATTATGATGGTTCTTTGTTTACAAACGTTTCTGATGTTGAAATTGACGGTTCTAGTGGGTTTCTGTTTTACAAGAAGGCGATTTCGTGTCTATAAAGTAAATAATGATTGTATTTACCATTTTTGTAGGTTTTTTTCTGTTGTTCAGAATAATTGTGACTCATCCCCATCCCCTCCCATTCCCCCCCCCCCCCCCCTTGTTTACATGATCAAGATGCTGAATATAGAAAGTTAGTATAGATTTTTCATCCGGAAAGTACCAAAGGAATTGCCATGTACGTGGTAGGACAATTTTGAAAGATACTGTTGAATTTAAATAGAGCAAATTCATTTAATGTGGTTAGTGCTATGATAATACCTGCATGAACTCTTACACCCAACATCTAACATCTTTTAAATGTCGTCCACATATAAAACATCTTTGTGTTATACTTTTCTTGTTTAATATAAATTTTATCGTTTTGCACAGAATTACAAAATTGACCGCTTTGTAGCATTGACTTACTTTTTGAAACTAAGAACTATAAGAATTTCTAGGGTAGCAAGCATACATTCTATGGTAGCATGCAAGTACTGTCGTTACTACATTGAAATAAAGAAGGAGTTAGAACAGTATTGCATGCAACCCTCAAATTGTTAGGTTCATAGTAAAGCAAAAACGATTGTCGAAAATTGGTTTTCACTGAGTCTGCCGACTCAAAAATTATAGTGGTAATGATAATATTAACGTCTTGAGTTACTTGATTGTTTAGATGTATTATTCACTGTAAACCTCTGTAAACATTACTTATTTGACGCTTTGATTTTGCGCGGTCAAAATTTCGCAATATATATTAAAAATAAGATACTTCCTTTTTTTCGCGTACTGTATCTATAAATTCGCGACGTCGTTTTCGGGTATACTTATTTTCGGATATATGGAAAATCATCATGAATTCGCGGTATTTATGAATTCATGAGGTAAGCGATTCGCAAATATTAGCGAAAATAAAACTAACACGAAAAAAAAACAACAGTTTTACAGTATTTTAGAGCAAGAAGTACTGAACATTGAGTGGTGGGTTCTGCATAATTATTAGCATAAAATTGGAAATAAAATGGCCCAGACGCCGACATCATTTTAAGAAGCATAGGATTAACCTACAAAATCCACTGACCAAAAGAGAAATAGTTCAAACACATTTTATATCCAAACTATTGTACATCAAGCAAAAATCAAATGTTGTCGTATGCCACTATAAAAGTTTACGCAAATAACGTAATGTTTATAAATTTATAAATTTAACACGACTTCAGAAGCCTAGTTGTTATGTTACTTTTCAAGACACAATCACAGTTTAAATGATTTCTTCTTATTACTTTGTTTTGACACTTGGGCAAGGTAAGGATAACATAATATGTCGGCACAAGCTTATGTTTCAACCCGAGATAGCCGAATTACACTACAGAATGGGAAATAATTGGAAATTGCTCGATTTTTGAGGTTTTATAATACATTATACGTGATCGTTTTATAACTTAGTCTAAAAAGCCTCGTTTTATACCGATTTAGATGACTCGTTTAACAATTTCAGTAAAAACGATCAGTCGTGTTGTATATGTATCCAATTTTTGTCAAAATGTTAAACATAATCTAATAAGTTTTGAGCAAATAAAAGATAACTGTATGTTTTTTTCCAAATGTCAAAATAAATGACCGAAGACTCTAAGACGTGCCTCAAACATTATTTAAAAAATACAACATTTGAATGAGACCAAATATCTTTAGATTGAAAATATATCCTCAAACTTTATTTTTTTCATAAACATGTAAAACGTTTATGTTTTAGCACAAGAAATACAATAAAGATACAACGGCGTATAGTGACCGTGACATAGCACTTTTGAAATTGTCGGAACCGCTAGTCTACACAAGGAGGGTGCAGAAAATAACTCTAGCAGGTAAAAATCTTCAAAAAATAACCATATACAGTTTGGTGATATTATCACTGATTTCATTATCTACGTGAATCATATTTGCATTCTTGTTTCGATAGAAATGATGCAAGGGTACATGGTTAGCTCGAAAGTAAGGAACATTACAAACATGCGGATTAAGTTTAACTATAAATAACAATGAGGTAATGTATATATTTGTTTAAAATATGCTTAATTCTTAAAATAGTTATATATTTAGATCTTGGGAGCCTTAAATATATTTGTTTTATTTTTAAACATTAAAATACATGTAAATGGCATTTAGAATTTTCATAAATATTTTGTTACATCAACAATTCGCTACTGCTACATCTGTTTATGTTAACTCTAATTACCTATTGTTACATCTGTTCATCGTTGCCTACTTTACCTCCGTACTTTGTTACCTGTAATTACCTGTTGTAACCTAATTACATCTGTTCTTTGTTGTCTCTTATTACTTTTGTAAAAGCTCTCTCTGTTCAGTGTTACCTCTTATCATCAATTGTTATCTTTGTTCATTGTTACCTCTTATTATTTAGTATAATTTATTTTCATTGTTACCTCCATTTATATATTGTAACCTCTGTTCATTGTTACCTCTAATTAACAATAGTTACGAGACATCTGTTCTTCGTTACCTCCAATTATATATTTTAACATCTGGTCATTTTTACCTCAGGTTAACTTGTGTTCCCTCTGTTCAGAGTTACCTCTCATTACCTAATGTTACTTCTGTTCATTGTTACCTCTAATTACATATTGATATATATGTTCATTGAAACCTCTAATTAAACATTGTTACCTATGTTCCATATATCTTTTTATTATTATCTGTGTTCATTGTTCAAGACAAATAATCTTAGTCATAGGAAAAATAACTTCAGATAAAAAGAAGGAAAGGAAGGTTCAGTCCAGGGGCAACTGTGTGGTTGTTGGATTTGGATATATAAACTGTAAGTCAGTCTTAATTTTCCTTCATTAGTTACACAATTTTCGAGAGAGGGAGATTTTTTATTCTACTCATTTCTTAAGACGAGACTATTACTCCAATGATTTCAAACATTTCGTTTATTATTCATGTGGGTATCGATTATGCACAGTGCAAACAAAATCGAATGTATTTTGAATATGACAAAATAGAAAAAAAACTGAAAACGTGTATCTATCTCAGTAACTTAATAATAAAATAAATAAAACAATATATAAATAAGATGCGATTTAAAAATGTTACTAATGAGATTCGAACCCAGTCTTGTCAAAGTCGTTATTGAAAGAGTTTCTGTTTTTAGAACTAGGTCATCTAGCAGTTTAACGGTAATTTAAAAGTAATTGTTCACTTTTATTTGTTTCAACATTCTATTTATAGACCAAAACAGCTCAGGCTTTCCTTAAGGCATTGATCCGTTCGTCATTGCTGTCACAGACAAAAAGTCGCTCAAACGGCACAATGCAGTTCCATCAAACTGCTTAAGTGTATTATTACTATACATACGTTAAGAAAAGTTAAGAACAGTAAAGAAAAATAGTTAGACCAAAAAAATCGCTAAAATTCTATTTGCAATCAAACACAAAACGAAGGAACACAGAACAACTATTTAAATGCCAACAGGAGTGAAATGATTCTGACAACAATATCTAAGGTTCTTGAAAAGAACTTTCAATCATAACCGATCAAGATAAAATGATAAATGATAAAAGAGATGATTCTATTTTTTATATATTTTATTTAGTAAATTATCCGTTTTCAGACGGTGATTATCCTTGTGCAACATCTTACGGGGTTTATTTCTCACAGCGTGTTCGTTTTTCAAGAGCTTATGATGATGTTAAAAATGTTAAATATGCATATCAGGAATCGCCACACTCACAAAACATAGCCTCCCCACGCAGCGATGAAGAAGAGGATGAAAGAGCTAGCATGTTAGTCAATTCAAATAAGACGCCACAAACAATTAACGACATAGGGAACTCTTGGGGTTACCGCCTTAGAACGGTCAGTGGCAAAACAAATTGCCCCCGGGAGTTTAAACCAGGTTCTAGGGTGCACCAACCTCACACTTGCCGCAACATGTTCTCATATCAACAAAAAAGTACAAGTAGTCTTTGTGAAATAACTCCAACTCATCCATCATTTTAACAACGTTGCAAGCAAATGCACACAAACATAAAAAAACACGAGAAGCTAATAGGATTGCATAGCCAAAAGGTAAGCATAGTGATTAACTGTATATGGGTTAATCATCAGGACAGCAGAGCGCTGTAGAATATCATGTTGGTAACCTATCTTTTTGAACTTACAGATGATTTTTTGGAATAACCGGGAAAAATTAATATTGATTATTTAATTATTAATTAAGTTTATTAATTAAATCTCCATAAAAAACTGGCTGATTAGAATGAATTTTAGATTTTAATGAAAGATTTCAATGAACGTAATCTTTACACAACAGAATTTTAAAAAAAAAACACGTTTATCGGTATAGCAAATTAAGAAAGACCGTTTGCAAGTTTTATTCAAAAATACAGATGCAGTTTAAAATCACTTTTGCAACTAGGAATTTCAAAGCCAGTGTCTTATGGAGATTGAATAAATAAACTTGAGAAAATAAAATGCAATGTCAATATACAAATGATAAAACTGTTGAATCGGCTATACCTTATTATTTCAAGAATACTGAAACACCCATCATTTGTTATAAATACAACAAACCAATTAGAAACACAATTTTCCACTTACAACAAAATTACCTCGGATTTACAGATTGTTGAGAATACACCAACATCATGAAATTCAAAATTGTGCTTATCAACCTGCCGGTCTTATCGTTACAAGGGATCTTTAGAATCCGCAATTTCCAAAGGTCCGAAATATAGAATTCTATCGGACATCGACTTTAATACCTGTCGTGCGGAAATTGCCTCTGAAGTCTCTAAACTATTTTGCAATAAATTGTCTAAACGAGAACGTGCTGAGCCTAAAGCTATTTCAAACTGGAAAAAAATATTCAAAATAATTGACACTCGTATATGATTCTTCTATAAGAGATACACAGTTTTATAACCACCTCGACCTCGTTTTAACTTTCGTCATTTGAAAAAAGGTATTCAAGACTTTCACAACAGATTTGTTTTAACAACTGCTGATAAGGCTTCAGATAATATAATTATAATGTGACGTCTACACTATATTAATGTTCAAACTAAGAACTTAATAGCACTTATGCTTATAAACGACTTCTTCATCTAGCCTCGGGCCTAGCCCCGGGTGGAGCGCAACTCAATACTTACACCAGTGAACAGTACAATTTTGACCATCCCAAACGATGGTGTGCATATGGCGGTGGACTTGGAACCTTCAATGCGGTATTTTCAAATTAATACCATTCCATGTTCAGAGGCGTACGGTCCCCAGGTAAAAGAATGGGTTTGCCCTAAACGAGAAAACAATGGGCGGAACTAAACAGAATAGAATTTTGGAAGGGGATCTTAGAGTATAAATCCTGCATATCACAGACAACGCCAAAGGCAAAATTTAAAAAGCAGGACGTATATCCTTGGGGGTGATTGAACAACATTCGAATCAATATTGGCTGGGAAATTGAAAACACCCATATCAAAACTGGCCGAAATATTAAAATAAATGTAATTTTAGAAGTACTATTAACACAGTACATAAGTATCGTTCTCAACAACCTTCAAAGGACGTAATTGATAACAACACTGATTGAATGTACGGGGAGACTTTTAACAGCCTCACACGGCACAACGTTACTGTGATATTGAAATAGATGAAAAGGTAATGGAGATTTAATTACAAAATTAAGAAGGCAATGTTAGTTTCTCCCGGTTATTCGTAAAAACCATCTCTAAATTTAAAAAGAAAGGTTACCAACATGATATTTTACAGCGCTCTGCAGGCCTGGTGGCCTGGTGATAAACCCGTCTAAATTTGATCATTATGCTTACCTCTTTGGTTGCACGACGGTGGCAGGGGCTTAAGAGTTTATGAAGGTTTATGGGGAAATCTTTTCTTTAGGAACCTAGAAGCTTGATTCGTTTCTTTTATCCCTGTCATCGTGTTCTTGCTGATTTTACTCCAGGAGCTCTGGTTTCCGCAAGATCATTGACTACCTGCCCTTTGGCTTTGCAATCATATAAGATTCTTATGTTTTATATGTTTGTGTGCTTTTGCATGCAACATTGTTGAACCGTTGGATGGGTTGGAGTTATTTCACCAAGACAACTTGTACTTGTTTTGTGATACGTGAACCTGTTGGGGCAAGTGTGAGGTTAGTTCACCCTGGTTTAAATCTCTCTCTCTTTCTCTCTCTCTCTCTCTCTCTCTCTCTCTCTCTCTCTCTCTCTCTCTCTCTCAAAACAAATGGTAAAACCGTAATTGTGTGGACATTTTCACCATTTTTTACCGGACTCTGGGGACCTATCGTAATTCTGGGTACATTGTGTGGGTCCCTTATGTTACGGTAGTGCATTAAAATCCTTACGTCATGGTGAGGTCATAAAATGTATTAATAGCTATGTCCCCTCATGCGAGAGAGTTCTAAGATACTGTAACTGCGGGGACTTAAAACCAGAGAGAGAGAGAGTGAGTGTGGCGATTCCAGATGTGCATATATTACTTTTTAAATAGAGTGCATCTGTAAAATAAACACCTGTCACCGTAAACGGTACTGAATCTGATACGCGACATTAAGGTAACGGAGGGGTAACAGGCGATGAAAACGGCTTCCCAACTACTTTTGTGCTTGTGACACATTTGCGAAGAATTGTTTTAACGCACTGGCGTATAGCAGGAATCCAGAATTTCTGACATGATTACGTGATGGTAGATTCAACTCCAGCATGCAGTAATCTATGGTGGCAATCAATTACGATCAAACTTGTCAGTGGGTGTTCTGGTCTCAAAAAGTGCATTTAGTACCCGCCCCTTAGGCTTTTCAATGTTGTTAGCTTCGTATGTTTTATATGTTTGTGTGCTTTGCATGCAACATTGTTAAGCCGATCGGTTGGAGTTATTTCACTAAGACAACTTGTGCTTTTTTTGAGATATCATTTCCGCGCCCGACACTGTTTTACGGACGGACGTCAATAACGTATTAGAACGTACAGAACATTTTAAGCTCCCAAAACCCTGATTTTTTGTTGGACACCCGTAACATACAAATACGTTTGCTTTTTTTCACGATTTTTATACTCGTAACGTAAATCTGCGTAAAAAAAAATTAAAAAGTCTGTTGATAAGCGTATGTTTGAATAAAGCATATTCGCTTTTGTTCGAAATAAGTATTTTACCTTTTAATGAAAATCGGAATTGTCAACATGGTTAGAAACCCGATTAAATAACGTTAAAAACGTTACGGTCTTTTTTCTGTAAAAAATTGGTAAAATATGGATCTCAAGAATTGTTCGTTAAAATAATTTCAACGCTCTGTTACGTAATGGCTGAAACATCGGAAAATTCGGGTTATCGCTGGAAGACTGTAACGGAAAATTCCGTAAATCAATTAATCTAACTAACTGCCATTTATTTTTATGTCATTGCAAAAAATGTCATTTGAAGTAATTACTTGTTAGATACAGGTATTGTTTAAAATAACGAATAACTGTTTTGGAGCAATTTTGTTTTAATTGGCAATGAAAGATGAAGAAACAGCAACACTGTAATTAATTTTTTTCCTTAAAATTAGGCGGATTAAAATACTAATTTTCCTATCAGATTATCTTAGTCACATGTGTACTATATGGTATTTGAGAGAAAAATCAAGGTCGGGTTTTGAGAAGTCAAAATTTTGTCAAGTTTAATTACGTTATCGTCGTGGAAAGGATATGAGAACTTGTTGGGGCAATTGTCAGGTTGATGCCACCTAGAACCAGGTTTAAACCCCCCAGTGGCAAATTTTCAAACTACATGGCGGTAACTCCAAGGGTTCTCTTTTTCATTAATTGTTAGGGGTGTCTTATTTGAATTTTACATAATAATGAACCCAGTGCTCTTTTTTTCTCTCTCTTATTTTCGCTGCGTGGGGAGGCTATGTTTTGTGAGTGTAAATATTCCTGAAATGCATATTCATTTTTTTTTCAATAATGCAGAGATAAATTAACATCTTTATTTTTGTCATCCATTTTTGCGACCAGGAAATTAAAGGTTAAACACACTTTTACAAATTACTCACAGTGTATACATTTGTTAGACCAAAGGGCCTTAGATATTTTTGTCAGTAACCAATTACTCATAAAGCCATTAAAATTGATGTTAAGTGTTGCTTCGGTTTTTGTGATTAATTGCAAATAGATTTTAGGTCATTAAATTTCTTTACTGATCTTATTTTTCTTAGCGTATGTAAATTAAACTAATATTAAGAACATTGGGTTGTGCAATTTCATTTTGCCATTAGAGAGATTTTGATACTTTTAAAGTTACTCAAGGTATATACGCTTTTTGTTTAAAAAAACAGAATGCATTTTATATTCCCATTTTATCATGTATTTTACAGATACCGAAAAGCTTTTGCCCTTGACAATTCAAGAACTTGCTGTAAATGTCGAGCCTTGGGAATTCTGTTCAAAAGTGACTGAAAATTTTTTTGGGATTAAATTCACCAAATATCAGCTCTGTACGTGGAAACTTGGAGAAGGACATTGTAACGTAAGTTCTTAAAAGTTATGGTTGAAATGCAATTAACCGAAAAATCTGTTTAAACGAATATGAAAATTTCTCAGTAACATTTTGAAGACAATGAAAACACTGAGTAAGGTTACGAGGTTTTTTGGATGTTTAAAGAACGCAGCTGTCAAGGTTATTTTCCAACAATCTTAAGAAAAATAATATATTTTTGTAAACCATATATGTGTAAACACTTAGACAAGCATAATATTTATGTGCCCGTGTACAATTGTTGTTTTAGGGAGACAGTGGCGGACCCATACTTTGCTTTGATGCTAAACATAGACCCATGCAAGTTGGAATAGTGTCATGGAAGGAGCTTTATTGCAAATTAGGATTCAGTGCTTATACAAAGGTAGCAGCACTGAATTCTTGGATTAACGCAAACAAAAAATAATGAGTTTAAATAGTATTGTATGTTTCTGCTTTCTTACAAAATGTATACTTTTAGTTATAGCGAGTGTCGGAATCAGTTGTTAAGTGACGTTTCGGATTTTATCCTACCACTACCCATTTATTTCGCGAAAATCAGCCTGCCTAATAAACTTGACGTTTATACGGCACCCAAGCTTTATTAGGCAGGTCCGGAACTGCTTTTTACCTAGTTTTCCGATACACAAAATACTTGCTAAAACTTGACATGGAACTAATGCTACTCTTTTTGCAAGTTCCCTAACAGAGAAGGAACCATTTGCACTACGAGAGAGTCCCATTTGTACTACGAGAGAGTCTATAGTATCTATTTGTACCATGAGAGAGTCAAGTAGATCTATTATAATCCGCTTGAAACAGGAGCCGCTCTAATTAAAACTGACGCCATTTTCGAGAGCAATATTCCTTCCGGCATGACAAGTGTGTAATCGATTTCGGACATATTGTTTGGATTGTATTAGACTAAAATGTGTTTAAATTGTTGCTTTTTCTGTGCTGATGGATTTATATGCTTCAAGATAAGAAATCCCGATTCAATGCCTGCGTCTAGGCCATTTCGGTTTCGAAATAAAAACTGCAATGGCTTTGTTGCTGGTGTTAAATTTCAACTGACTGAAGAACTGAAGAAGGGAAAAAAATAAAGACTATTCTTTTGGACAAGGAAATACAGAGATTAGTTTTTTTCCATGTAGGCTAGTCGGGCTGGAAAAATGTGGAAACTGGATGTTGCACGTTGGACATGTTGGCAGCCTACGACCCGTAAACCCGCTGTTTATGATGACAGGTTTGTCGTCTGTTCCCAATGGTTTTTGCAAAATTATTTTTGTTTCAAATTCTAAGACATCCCTCATATTTCTTTGATATTTCAGTATTCTCTACACATAGCCTATAAAAGTGAAAACAACTTAAACAAAATGGCCGACTTTTAACAGAATTGTCTCCAGGACAGATGTATTCATACGCCAACAACAGATGTTCATTCTTTTTAAAATCAAGAAAAAATTTCTTTCAAGCGAAAAAAAGTGAAAAATAGGTAGTAGTGGTAGGATAAATATAATATTAGGTTACTGTCTTCACCAAGCTTGAATTTATTAGGCTCGTCTCCGAAAAATATACAGGGCTCGGCAGAGCCTCGCCCTGTATATTTTTCTCCAACTCGCCTAATAAATTCAAGCTTGGTAAGACAGTAACCTTATATTCTATATGTCCATCCAACTTGTTGCATTATATGCGAAATATGTACAAGTAACAACATCAAAATATATATGCATCTTAAAGAAAACTTTTAGCCGTAAGTTATTAAATCGATATGCATAAACTAAAAACCTGACTGCTTGTGGAATAAAATTATTTTCACATGCTTACGTCTTACTGTAAAACGCTTTGATTTCATGACGTCAAATTTTTGCGATGACAAAAATCAGATATTTTCTTTATTCGCGTATCTATAAATTCACGACGTCGTTCACGACGTCGTTTTCGGATATACTTATTTTCGGATATATGGAAAATCATTATATATTCGCGGTATTTATGAATTCGCGAGGTAAGCGATTCGCAAATATTAGCTAAAATTAAACTAACTTGAATAAAACCAGTTTTACAGTATTACCCATTCTTATAATTCTCATTAGTTTGTGTTGTTACCTTTTTAGTGGTCTTATATTGTAAATGAAGCTAGTGGCTTATTTAATTTACCCTAGATACAATGTAACCCTATTTTAAATTTCTCCGGGAGACATATTTTACCATGACAACTTTGTTGAGCAAGTTTGTTGATAACTGGTAGAAAAATTGCAAAATTAAAATGAGAGTTATTTACCATTCACGAAGGCAGGTACATTTATGACTTCCCAATGTTCATCGAAATATGATTGTTGACAATAAAATTTAAAAAAAAGTGTTCGTGTTGAATAAGTATAAGTTCAAGCCATTAAATAGACGAATAGACTAAACTGTTTCCCTATAACACAAAGACCCATAAATAAGTATTGGTTAATGTAAAATGAAACGGTCATGGGTTACAACAAATTGAAAAGGTCCATAGTTATGAAAATAGTTTGAACCCCATAGTCAGCATCTGATTGGCTGAAGTGGCGACCAGTCAATGAGATACTTGAGATTTGAGACTGGTTTCCATGGTCAGTTTTATAACCTTTTGCACAGAGCGCCATATTTTAAATAGCGCACCGTGTTTACATTTCCGGTTACGATGAAAGCATTGCGAGTAGTATTCAAGAGAAGAGATCATATGAACAACTTTTGAAACATGGACAAACATATAAAATTACATGTTTTAGCTTTGTAAAAAGCTAGTCGGTCATTAGCAAATAAATTAATAGAATAAGTATATATTCGTGCTTGGACCAATGGAAGTCAAGGATATATCCAGTTTTCTGTCGATCAATGTGACACAGAATGTATCTGACAAAGTAATTGTGAATTTAATTGAATTTTTAAGTTTATTTCCATTAACATTTCTCTGTATGTACAAAACATAAACAAGAGAACATGATATATACATTGTACAATGCTGTTACTTTAAAGCAGGCAAACAAAGTTAAACGGCTGATGTTTGATTTACTGAAACATGAAGAAGACGTGTACCAGCAAAGGACATTAATATAAATAATCTTATCTCTGGTAGACGTAATTTATTATTTTATTCAGAACGTGTAGAAATAATGACGTTGTTTAAGCACCAGCGAATCGGATGAATATGTTACATTAACACGAATGCTCAAAGAGGTACCATAGAACTTTCCACAGTCGATGTTTTTTTGTACAGTGAGCAAAAAAGCGATACTTCTAATATTCAGTATTCATTACCAACATTCATAAAGTGTAGTTTTATTTGGGTCAGCAGATCTCGTTTAAACTTAAAGTTGGCGAGCGTATGAAGACAGTAAACAATAGTTTAGGATGTTGATGCATTTTTTATTTTCACTTAAGCTTTATGTTGAACATATCTTTTGTTTTTGTTTGAACGATTTTCTCTGAAACTATTACAGAAATTTGTATTTATATGAATCTATCATCAAAGAAATTGTCGTTATGCCACTGTTCTGACAATTCTTCACAACTATTGCCCAAGGTTATAAAGCTGAGCATGGTAACCAGTCTCAAATCTCAAGCATCTGATTGGCTGAAATGGCGACCAGTCGCCATTTCAGCCAATCAGATGCTTGAGATTTGAGACTGGTTTCCAATCTCAGCTTTATAACCTTCAGCCCATATCTCTACTTTAAAGGCTGGTTTTGCATTACTTGCAGTATATTCTAGTAGATCGCCCTTACAAAGAAATGATAGTGCTTTTGTTGTCTACCGTACTGTACCTGTCAAGGTAATGTTTTTGTTTAGTATCCCAAGACCGAGTCCAGATTCATTATATTGCATGTGTATGGGGAAGCAGACATTGGGATCAGGGGTATCCCTGGAAATCTTTTAGAAGTTAAACTCAATTTGGATTGCAACTGCGACGAGTCCAACCGTTCACTATTGATCCCATGAAGAGAACGCATGGATAGATGCGGTTTTGAGAGGGAATAGGGGAATCAAAATAAAAAATAATTTGTATTTCGTTGAAAATGCATAAATTCAAGGGCAAGTTTTGAATATTATGGCGTTTGAAGTTTTGTAACATAAAGTAAATAGTTAAAGTTTATATGATAAAAATACAGATGCACGTACGGAATGGTTACCAAGTTTCTATTTTAAAACAATCGTTTAAGTTTTTTTCTTAATATAGATGAAAATGTCACTTTGACGAAAAATATAAATATATTGCAGGCTCGGTTTCATTGAGCCTGTTAAAGACTTTTTTAAAGCATTTCAAAAACATAAAATACCGCATCGTAATTAGTGCTCCAACTTGGATATCAAAAGAACAGAGAAATAGACAGATCTCAAAAACAAGCTCAAAACTAGGCTCTTTTATTCAAATCTTTGAGAAAATGCATTGTATATAAATGTCCCTCTGAATGAGTAATTGCGAATAAAATATAAAATGTAATGTTCATAACTAATGAATAGATGGGTAGTCATCACACCATTTTAAACTCTCGCAGCTCGGGTTTTAACATTCCAATTGTACGCTCGGGAAATGCAAAATTATTAGGTTGATTAGCTGATAACAACTTCATTAATTTTGTAATTATGGATTGAAATGATTTTTAACATACTTGACTAACGAAGTACTTGTCAATATTAGACACCAAAACTGAGGAAACGCGTCGCCACTTATCCTATAAATTGATATAAGACAAGTTCTATAAACAAAATCATTATTGATGAACGTGTAATCATAAAGTGAAATTAACCTCCTTTGGCCATCCTAGTCGTTAATCTCTGTCGTCCGCAGCTATTGGAGCGTATTGATGACTGTCTTTTAGCGTACCGCCTCCCCATTGACTACGCGTATGATATTAGATAAAAATATTGCCCATGCTGGTCTCTTATGTTTTACTTTAAACAATGGTCATGTCACATTCGCTAAGCATCCAATAACTTCTGAGATTATTCACCGAATTTGCACTTGAAATCGCAAACAAATTGCAAAACCGCTGACCTGTTGGGTTTACTTTAAATAATGGTCACCTCACATTCGCTAAACTTCCGTTAACTTCTGACACATTCACAACATTTGCACTGGAAATCTCAAGAAAGCAAAATCTCTCTTTAACATGTTTAAAAGACAATATTTTGACAATTAAGCAAAGTTCTGAGCATTCTTTTCGTCCTAAGTGCGTGTTTAAAACATCTCCTCTTTTGCTATAAGCCTCTTCTATTTCACGACCGTATGTTTGGTAATTTATACCACAAGAAAGAAAAATTTTAATGTTAACACATGGGTAGAAGTTTTCATCAATTTTCAAAGTCAACGCATGGACACGAGTTGGTTTTTTTAACCCGCATTATTTCATCGAACATGGCAAACACTGAAATTAACATTATTAACACAAACAAACAAAAACAGGAAAATGTGCGAGAACCAGCAATATTACATGTTGAAGTTCAGAATTCTAAGGCCTTAAAAAAAATAGGTTTGTTTCTGGTTACATCCTTGAAAAAACAATGGGTCGGTAGGTCGGCTTTCTTTTTTTAAAATTTTTTTTTAGGGGAAGGAACCAAAGTCCAGGTATATACCATCTTGTGTGTTAGTAAGTACATCAAAGATTAAAATTGTTAAATTTGTACAGTAGACTCCGGGAAATCGAATACACAAATTGTCAGCCAAAAATATTCTATTGCCCGGAGTGTTCGATTCGGCGGTAATCGTATTCATCATTAAATCTGCATATATTTGTTGACAAGATCGTGTTCTGGACAATACACGTGATAAATATGCATCATTTATATGTTTATTAATTGATTAACAGACTCTTCTGTCATGTACTGCTACAAAATCAAAGTTTCAAATTATATTATGACACCGCGTAACGTGAATGTAAAATAAGTATTAAAACAAAGACATATATATTACCTATATAGGTCTTTGATTAAAACACTAACCAATGCGAACATATTCCATAATAAATTACATCCCAATTTTATCTCAAGTACCATATTTCAGTATTATTGCATTATCAACCAATTTAACTCAGCTAAAAATGACAAATGTCACGTACACACTTCTTGTAGATCAAACGATTTCAAAGCAGAGCCGATAAAACAACACAGTCTTGATATGAGCCGACAATTTCCTTTGAAGTTGCATTTCATTGACGGTTGGTATCAATGTTTACCTCCATACTGACTGTCAATCAAATTCAGTCTCCGTATGAAATTAACAAGGACGGCGGATCTAAGAAATGTACTTCAATCTACGAGTATTTTTAAAACATTTTTGAGAAAATTTCTTTTTGTTTGTTTTTGAATTGTGCGGATTATGTGATAATTAAAAAAAAAGAGACAATGGAATTTGAACGTGGATTTTTGTAAGTACATGTACCAATAACGTCAAACGGATGGGCCTAGGTTCCCGTGCATTTGTAACATATTTTTAACGCCTGATAAGCTGTTTAAAAGAGGTGACAGGTTACAGTTTGTTTGCCAGGAAATGTATCTATCTTTATTAGAGGTATCTTTTAAGGTATTGAAGTGTAGAAAATGGAAAACTCACTGCATTTTATACTGTAATTCCATTGAAACTAATAAACCAGTGTTTCAACTTAAAGTTGAATTGTTTTGCTTAACATGTAATAAAAATAATTATTCTTTTAATTACCATTAGATGTGTAATGCCGTAATGTGGTTTAATGCGTGGATATTGTTGATTTGTTCATGGCTATTTTTGTAAAGAAAAATATGTTGGATATACTTACCTTAATACCTACCACTTTTTGTAACCACTGTGCCTCACTTTCAACTCGTATTAAGTCGTTTTTAGCTTTACATTCGTGATATTGTTGCAATTAACACATAATCAAATATATACATATCCCGTCAAAGATGGTAAAAGTTCTATCACTACCGCCAAAGCAGGGTTAATAATTTGATCAGTGTTGTTTCTTTCACTCATTTTACGATACAGGTATCAGTACATAATTGTTCACTCATAAAGCCATTATTAAACGATTGTGCATTTACGCCGTATCACGTATGCACTTCGAACAGAAATCTTAATCTATTTGCTTCCTTAATTCTTCAATGAAGTCGTCGATGGATCAAAAAGAATATTTTTACTGGCTCGCCGAACGTTGACATCCATGATTGTTTACCTCGGCGAATTCATGGAATTAGCAACGTTGACCCGAAAGCACACGCAACGGGGTTTACATATGTTACATGGATAAAAATCCCGCGTTTAACAGTTAAAATAGCACCGAAGAAGAAAGTGAAAGTAAATTTTCCAAAAATGAAACGGTGGTGGCTGTTATTTTGCATCTGACATTGTGTCCGCAAATAACAGAATTTTTCGTCGGTCAAAATCCCGGTCGGCTTTTTATACAATTGTTTGGGAGGGCTGAAAAAAGTTACGGTCGGCGCTATTTAGAGACGGTCGGTCGGGTAACCAGAAACAAACCTATTTCTTTTTTAGGCCTAATGAAATTGTTGAAGATTAGAACAGTAAGCATAATATTTTTGAGTCCCTGTCAGGCGGCTCGTCCCCCACCCTAGGACATTGACAAAATTTTGTTGTTGAACATGAACATAAACTCTAGATTTTGGAATACAATTACAGCCATGTGTTTTTGGTTAAAAGTTTTTGCTAATGACCGACTAGCTTTTTGTAAACGTTTCCCGCCAAAGTCGAATATTCGTTAGTCTCTAAGAAAAAACATAAACGATGTCTTGCTTTTGACCAACAAAATCAATATAACGGATCGAATCTATTTCATATATGGGATCATCTTGAACAGTTGTTTGATTCAAATAAAGTATCAGTTCAACTTATAAGCAAATAATAGTTTGCTGTGAAGGTTTGCATCACGTGACATTCTAAAAAAAGACGCATAACATTATTTCTATACCCTGTAGAAAATACAACACTCGTATGTTTATATAAGTGAACATATCGTAACGGTTATAGATCAGCTCAATTTCTTATTTGATGTTACTACAAAGTCCAAATACCGTTTCATCAACATTTAGAAGACTTTTCTTGCGAATTGGGGGAACGGAATAGCATGCTCAAGCTTTAGACGGGCGGCTTTGTCTAAAGTGACCACGTCCGGTGCCGCTGTTAACCGGTGTTACCCTTCAAAGTTCAAGTTTGGTCCATTATAATAGTCGGTCATCAGGATGACAATAAGATAAGTATACAAGAAACACGAGTACAGTACTGTGAACGTTTAATGTTACAAAATTTGCGTCTATCGTGCGTCCGTCTATCGTGTATCGTGCGTCCGTCTAACGTGCATCGTGCGTCCGTATATCGTGTATCGTGCATCAAGCGTCTTTTAATTTTATCATGCACCGTGTATAAGTTACTTGCTTTAGAAATTTAAATGATTTAATTTCAACCATTCATCTTATATTTTGATAGCATTTTCAAATTTCTATTAATCTCGTACACAAATAATATGAATCGGCAGTACCGTGTATCGTGCGTCTAACGTGTATAGTGCGTCCGTCTATCGCGTATCGTGCGTCCGTATATCGTGTATCGTGCGTTTCGTTTGTAACCTTATACGTTCATAGTACTGTATCTACATCAATGTCTTTTTCAGGTAAACGTCTTTTCTACATGTTTCATGCAATCAAACATCACCCTGTACACTATCCTTTTACATGAGCAGGTGGCATAGGCTAAACTATCCGTTCCGTCTGGTACGTGATATCACTGTTAACCGATGTTAAGGCTAAAGAGCTCCAGTTTGGTCGATTATAATATGTCGGTCAACAGGATGACCGACAATAATTAATTGCAGCGTGAAAATTTTACCACTAGAATATCAGATTTGTCGGTATTTGTCGGTATTTTAATTACACAACCTGTTTGCCTTCTAGAGGTTGTAACAATGTTAAAGATTTCGATGAACACAAGCTTTGCTTAACAGGTATATATTTAAACAGGGATGTTGGTATCACAAATATAGGAAAGTTTAAACTTAAATTGATTCATCTGAAACATCCGTAAATTTATCAAGAAAATCAACCAGCAGGATAATTTTTTCAGCGTTCTGCATGCTTGATGATTAACCCATCTACAATTGATTGCTTCGCTGACTTCTTTGTTTTCATCAAGATGTTTAAGAGTTTATGAAGGTTTCAAGTAGAATCTTCAAAACGAACATAGAAGCTCGAACAGTTTCCTGGCAATGTGTTTCTTGGCCTCAAGATCATAAAACCAAGTTTGGAGACCGGTCTAAAATCTGAAGCATCTCTTTGGCTGAAATGGCGACCAGTCTTAATTCTTAAGATTAAATTTTATGACCTTGGGCAAAGGAACTCTATTCTCAGTAAGGTCATAATTATTATAGTATTTACCAATTTTACATAACAACGTCATTAGCATCTTATGTCTGTGTGCTTTTTGCATGCAACTGTGTTGGGAGGTTGTGTTTGCTTTTTGTGGCTGTTTTACTCGTATATAAGATTTGTGAATAAAACTAATTGTAAGATGAACAGTACTAATTCCGTTAAAATATGTTGGCTATTTTATATTCTTTGCTATATTCCAATAAAAAAAACCATAACACCATATGCAAGACCAGGCGAGCGTTTATTTCGCGATTTGCAGCCGAAAATGTACGAAAACGATAGAATATACTCATAAATCTGCATAAAAATGCCATTCTTCTATTACATAAATACGCTTGAGCCAATCTAACATGGCTAAACAATAAACAAAAATGAATACAACCGACATTTTAAAATACTGATATACACTTTCTCAAATAAAAAAAGTTACAACCATGGATAAAAGAATTGTTTAAAAAAAAAGCCTTGCTATTTTTTTTAAATTATGATAACATACGTCTGTGCCAATATACTTCAATTTTAGCTACTCGCAATAAGTTTTCAAAACATGAAATTGCCTCGCTGCGCATCCCGACTCGCCCAGGAAAAACATCTTTATTCTTTATTTTGTGGAAACCTGTGTCCGTTTGTCAGATGTCAGATCGCTTTATGTTGGACCTCACGTATGTTTCCATTCATTCTAATACACTATTTACAAATAAATTGCAAAGACAACACATCATGCAAGCGTTACGCTTCAATACACAAACTGACCACTAGTCACCCTGATGTATACGTAACGCGATAGACAATAATTTCACGCTATTAGGCCTAAAATAAAATATTGTTTGTTTCCCCATCCACGACCGACCCGAAAAAATCGGCGCGACCCGAAAAATTTTATCGCCGAAACCTAAATAATATTTTTTTTATTTGGTACTTAAACCTGGAGACGAAAAATGCATTTACTTGCAACCATTTTCATCACGAATCCGGATGACTTGGTCTTTAGCTTTCTACAATTATAATCATGTAAACTTGGTACGTATTCAAAGTTTTATAGTTTTGTAATTCTCCTTGGAGTTATTCTATATGTGGATCATTCTTCAAAAAACTTTCAAATAAAAAATATTTTCACCTACCTACCTACCACTACTTCATATGCCTGGGTTGGGATGGGGAAAAAATAATATTTTAAGTCTGGCCTTACTATCGAAACGCGTGAAATATTTATTGAATATACCAGCCAGGAGACCTTTGGATATTGTTCAATTTCATGTTTCATACGTTTTAGTGCTTTTCTTTTGTGTCTTCTATCAAATCTATTCGTATTCTGTACTCTCCTATCAAACTTATATTAATTAAAATAATTAGTTAGCTGAAATATATTGTTAATCCTAATTGTTTTGATATTTGAGCTGCTTTTAACCCTAAGCTACTTGGCTTAAGGAAGTTATATGACTTTCATATCTGCCAATGAACTGCAAAATGTCACTGTAATCTGACCGGTAAAAACTTTTGATTTTGATCACGTGACACACACAGGCTAAGGCAGTGTTTTTGTCTGCGTGGAAATATTGAATTTATTTACGTTTCTAAAGAGATATTTTATGTAAAAGTGTAAATATAGAACTATATAAGTGTTATATATTTGTGTAAAAACGGATAGATATATAAATATGGACGGAATAATGCAAAATCAAGCTTCACAAGTAAGTGACAGTACAAATAAGGCCCAAAATGGCGTCCCTCTTGTATTCTTACAAGAACGAGAACTGTTTGGAAACAATAAACCTGATCAGTCACAATGGCTAAAACACGAAGAACTGTATCGAAGTATATCCTCTTCTATTGACCCCACCCATATTACAGGGCTTCAGAGAGTCAGAGGAATGTGGAGGATATATCTTGACAATTTAGATGATAAAGTTGTACTTATGTCTACAGGGGTAACATTAAGGGGAAAATGTATTCCAATCCTGAGTACAAACCCGCTTCGTTTCGATGGTGAAGAAACTATACGCATTCGTATACAGGATATACCGCTATCTGCTGATGACGGTACGATTACACGCACTCTTGTGCTGAAAGGCCTTGAGGTGATTTCTACGACTAGAGAAAAGCTGCGGATCGGTGGAAAACTCACCAATTGTGAAACGGGTGATAGAATTGTTATAGTAAAATCATCGTCATTGAAAGAACACTGAAGCAGACTCATGCAATTTGCTCAATTTACAGCAAGAGTTATCCATAGAGGTCAAGCTGTTAAAACAATTAAATGTTCAAAGTGTCTTGAAACTGGCCATCACATATCAAAATGCGCGAACGACTGGAAGTGTAACCAGTGCAATGGCTATGGTCACAAACAGGCCGATTGCCCAGTATTGAACAGCGAAAGCGACGTCGAATCGGATTCCCCTTCTGAGTCCTCCGACGAAAAGGAATGTCAACAGGGCGCAACAGGGACAGCGGACGATAACAATTTAAATACATCTTCATGCCAGCAGGAAGATTCTACTGTTAAATCCCATAGTGCCCCCCAAACAATTGGGGACAATGGACAAAGAAAACAAAGACAACCCAAACAAAACAAGACGAGACGAGACGGCCAAATTCTAGGACAATCTACAATCATAAACTTTGTGACGCACGAGGAAAACAAGACAATCACACCAAACAAACAACGGAGCGGATCGGTGAATAGATCACCACCTACGCCGGCTGAACTGCTACAGGAAAAAAGTAAAAAAAACAAAAAGGGAAAGTAAAACGTTTTGAACAAAAATAAATAAATATGATGACGATCTCCAAAAAGTAAGACATGATTTCGATTGACTTGAAGATGACAGATGACTACAAAAGTGTTTTTTATGATTTGATGAAATTTGATGATAATGTATGTGTATATGATTCGATAATGATTAACGACTTGATTTATGATAACATAAGTGTTATATTATGACATGATGATAATTGATGACCAAATATGTGTTTATGATCTGGTGATGATTGATGATAATACAAGATTAAATATGCTTGATGATAATATAACTGTAAATGATTTGATGATGATTGATGATAATATAAGTGTATATGATTTGATCATGATTGATAATAAGTGTATATGATATGATGATGATTGATTGTAATATAAGAAGTGTATATGATTTGATGATGATTGATTATAATATAAGAAGTGTATATGATTTGATGATGATTGATTATAATATAAGTATATATGATTTGATGATGACTGATGCTAATGTAAATGAATATGATTTGAAGATGATTGATGATATTGTATGTGAATATGATTTGATGATGTGTATAAGATTTGATGATGATTAATGAAGATATAAGTGTGATAATATAAGTGTATATGATTTGAAGTGTATATGATTTGATAATGATTGATGATAACATAAGTGTATATGACTTGATGATGATTGATGATAATATAGGTATATATGATTTGATGATGTTTGATGATGTTTGATGATCATTTCAACATTTTAAGACTTGATGATGACTTATGACTATATTAAATGATTATCGATAACTATATAAGTTTTATATGATTTGAGGTTGATTGATGAAAATGTGTTGTTGTTTTTTTCCACACAATGTTGATGTTATCTTTATTTGTTGTTTGCCATGTGGACTTACTCAAAATTCTTTCAAGTTTTAAACATAATGACATGCTTTTTTTCCACAAAATTTCCACTTTATAGCTTAGCAGTTTTGTCTTTTTCGTTTGTCTTTTTCGTTTCAATGTATTTTTCTCACAAAGTTTCCACACTATTTTCTTGGCAGATTTTTCCTTTTTTCTATTCAAATACAAGTATAACGAAATGTATAAGATCATTTTCCCGATTTGGTCAAAATTGTTTTTCTGCTTCAAACAAACATGCCGTTATTTATAAAAGATTAATACACAAACCTTTAAATTTGTACCACAACTGAAGTGTATCAATATTTTTTTTGTTTGTTTTTCCCGATTTTATAAATTTTGTAATAACATTAATGTATTTGTCCAGACTTTATGTGATTTTTGCACTAATAAGTCTGTCATATCGTATCAAAAGATGTTTACATAACATGATAATGCTGTCAAGACAAGTTTCTGTGTTTTGGAGAACAATACACAATATATTGGTTATTTCCGTGCAATAACGGTTTTGAAAAGTTAATACTCGAGCTTTCGAATTATTTTGGTGACAAGTCATACTTTCAATTATTTTTGATGTTTCCGTATTTTTTAAATAATTGCTTAATCTAAACATGTCTACATATAATACCACTTTACTCCATCTTATTTCGTTGAATACACAATGTTTGAGGGATAAATCAAAAAGAGGTAGACTTATTCAATGGCTTTTGCAACAAAATGCAAACGTTGCCTTTCTCCAAGAAACTCACTTTACAATAGATTTAGAAAACTGCATTAATCAAGATTTTTGTGAGTGGAATTTATTTAATTCTTTTGGTGAAAATAATAGTAAAGGATGCTCTATTATTGTTAAGAAAAATTTACCATTTAAAATTCTAGATTTCATAAATGACGTATCGGGTAGATACGTATTACTTAATATTGAAACCAATGAAAATGTATACTGTTTTTTGAATATATATGCTCCAAATGATAAAAAGTTACGAATGCATTTTTATGACAACATTTCTGACCTTTTGATTGAAAAATCACAGGGTATTAAAATTATTGGCGGAGATTTTAATGACATTTTAAATAAAGATGAAAGAATAAGCTTTCAACCAGTAAAGAGTATTTCTGAAAACATAACAAAAATGATGAAAACGCATAATCTTATAGATGTTTGGAAAGTTCTTAATAAAAACATTAAACAATTTACTTGGCGTAGAAAAGCTAGCATAGAAAAAAGTTGAATCGATTTTTGGCTTATAGATGAAAACTTATTACCTTCTATTCTCTCCTCAGATATAAGACCAGCTATTATCAAAAGCACGGACCATCTTGCAATTTCTTTAAAAATTAAACCATGTTCGAAAAGAGGCTCAGGGTTTTGGAAACTTAATAATTCGTACTTGAACGATGTAGAATATATATCAATAATTTCAAATCTTGTTGACTCAATTGAAGCTGAAGGTATAAACGAATACCAGCAAAAGTGGGATCTTTGTAAATGTAAAATTAGAGAACTTTCTATAAAATATGCTAAATCAAAAGCGAGAGATAGACAAAATAGATTACAGTGGTTAGAAAATAGACTAAATATTCTTTTCAATAATAATACTACAAAAACAAACGATAATGCAGAAATAGCCCATTTAGAAAGCGAAATAGAAGAAATTTATAACTTTAAAATGAAAGGTGCCCAAATCCGATCTCGAATACAATTTCTAGAGGAAGGTGAAAAAAATTCTAAATTCTTTTTAAGTGTTGAAAATTCTAGACAAAACAGGAAAGTTCTGAGTTCTCTTAAAATAAATGGAAAACAAATTACAAATATTCATAATATTTTAAAAGAAGAAGTTATTTATTTCAAAAACTTATACCGCTCAGTAAACAAGTCAAACCCACGCGAATATCTTGATACTATACAATTAGAAAATGTTTTAAGTTCGGGAGCAGCCGACCACTGTGAAGGTTTAATCACTGTTGAAGAATGTTTTAATGCTATCCGCGAAATGAAGTTAAATAAAAGTCCGGGTCTCGACGGCTTAACATTAGAATTTTATCTAAAATTCTGGAATAAAATCGGTAAATTGGTTACCCAGAGTTTAAATGAGGGCTTTCAGAAAGGACACTTATCTTTTACACAAAAACAGGGGGTATTTTCATTAATTTTCAAAAAGGGGGACCCTGAAAACTTAGACAATTGGAGACCGATCTCACTTTTAAATATAGACTATAAAATTGCAGCCAACGTTTTAGCGAAACGACTTCAGAATGTACTACCTAGAATAATTAGTATGGATCAGCAAGGGTTTATTAAAAATAGGTTTATTGGTTATAACATTAGACAAATCCAAGACATAATTGAATACACCGATATGCAACGTTTAGATGGGGCAATTTTATTTCTTGATTTTAAGAAGGCTTTTGATACCGTGGAATGGCATTTTATGATAACAGTTCTAGAAAAATTCGGATTTAAACAATCTTTCATAAAATGGATTAAGACATTTTATAGTAATATTACGGCATGTGTTTTAAACAACGGCTGGAAATCTAATTTTTTCATGTTGTCACGTGGTATAAGACAAGGTTGTCCGTTATCCGCCCTTTTATTCATCATAATAGCGGAAGTCATGGCAACGAAAATCAGATCTAGTGAAGATATTGAAGGCATATCAGTAAACATATTAACAGTCGGAGCAAGAGTAACATTAAAATTTCTCAACTTGCTGACGATACAACCTTATTTTTAAAAAGTGACGATGAAATAAAGGCCGCTCTTAATATTATTAGATCGTTTGGTATTTATTCTGGTCTTGAATTAAATATAAATAAAACTGAAGGGTTGTGGATAGGAAACTCAAAGAACAAACCAAAAAATAGCAATGGAATTTCTTTCAAAAATCAGGTCAAATCTCTCGGGGTATATTTTGGAATCGATAATAAAACATGTGAAGAATTAAATTGGAAAAATAAATTAGATATGTGCCAATACCTTTTAAATAAATGGAAGACGAGAAATTTAACTTTCTATGGCAAAATAATGATAATAAAATCGTTAATCCTCCCAAAATTGACATATTTACTTCAGTCGCTATATCTCCCTAAAGCAATAGCAGATACAGCTAACAGAATGCTCTTTAAACTCCTTTGGAATGACAAGAATGAGAAAATCAAAAGAAATACCTTAATAGGGAAAAAACTAAAAGGTGGGCTTGAAATGATCGACATCGACGCCTTTGCAAAATCTTTAAAATTGAAATGGGTTAAATCTTTGAAGGATTATAACAATATTAAAGCTAACTGGAAGATCATACCGGAATTTTACTTAAATCAGTATGGAAAGGGCTTACTTATATTTGATATGAATTTGGACTCTTTTAAATCTCTTCCTACTGTATGTTATCCTATTCCGGACTTCTATAAAAGCATCATAGAAGCTTGGACAGAAATATCAAATGAAAGAATTAGTAATCGATTGAAAAGTTTCGCAGATTTTAGAAAACAAATTATATGGGGAAATAGATTTATTAAATTTAAAGGAAAATGTCTTATATTCAATTCTTGGATAAATTCAGGTTTTATTTTTGTTAACGATATCATAAACGAAAACGGGGAAATTCATCATACTTTTATATTTAATAAACTAAAAAGCAAATTGAACTGGATATCCGAAATAAACATAATAAGAAACTCTTTACCAACAACTTGGAAAAACTCGCTGAAATCGATAGCATCAAAGAAAACTGCTGTGAATACAAAATTTTGCATTAAAATACAAAATTAAGACTTACAAAGCATTAATTCAAAACAGTTATATGGCATTTTTATTGAAAACAAATTTTAAAAACCATATATACATTCTTACTGGGAAACTGCTTTTAATCATAAAATTGAATGGCAGTCCTTTTACTTTATTTTAAATAAAATAATTATCGACAATAGAATAAAGCAATGCAAATTCAAACTCATTCATAAAATTATCCCAACAAATGAAAACCTATTTACTTGGAAAATATTAGACTCGCCTTTGTGCAAACATTGTCTTCAGTACGAGGATATATCCCACTTTTTCTTAGAATGTAGTTATTTGGATATTTTCTGGAGAAAACTAGCAGAAGTTTTTGAAAATTGTGGTTTTCGGAAACAGTTGAAGACCTTGGAAAATATTATTATAGGCTATAAAATACAATATAAGGAATATAATGGCGTAAATATCATCCTTAATCATATTTGTTTTAGTATTTACAAATCTTATATTTTAAGCGATAGACGAACAAAGTATGTGAACATGCTTAAAGTGTTATACCAAGATCTATTTCCAACATCTGTGTTTTTGACAAACAACACTTCAAACATTGCAGTAGTAACAAAATTTGTTAATCAGCTGGAATCACTTATCTAAAAATTGTCTACTGTTTAAACTGTTATTTTGTTGTTATGTCTATATATCTATATACACATGCATATGATCTGTAATAATGTTGCTGATAGAAAATAAAATGTAAAAAAAAAATTAAAAAAATAACTTTTGATTATTGAACATTTGAGTTGTTACTATACATGTATTTGGAAAGAACTTAAATGTAACTATTATTTTCTCATAATATTATATAAAATTTATATCACATTTTGAAAAAAAAATACATAAGTAAGTAATGCCGTCAACTGTATGACGTCATTTCAAAAATTTACTTCACCTGTCAGAAGATACATTTTCCGTGACGCGCCACATTAATGTGAAAGAATGCAGAGTGGTGGTGTGTCATCAATCTGAATAGGTTGGTTCAAGATACCACCATTCCTGTCTTTGTTTGTCGACATTATATCTTTTGAGACAATATTTATCAACATAACTAACTTATTTATTTGAATAATCCAAAAACGGTTTACGGCTTCTTGCTGGAGTCATCGTCAATTTGTAACATATCAGATTTCAAAAAGAAATTCGAAAATTCGCCAATTGTCGCGTTCCCCTTTAATAACGTCATAACATATTATGTCTAGTAGCAGGGTCATTTCTTGTAGCGCGGTAAGTATTGGAGACACCATTGTTTCACAGCATATAAGTAATTGACGCCGTTGCGTTCGTATCCAAACTGTAGTTACACATTTTGTAAAATTATTGATTATGACGTTTTTTTTCTTTGAGAAATGAAGCGTCGCATTAGGTTCTAGATGTGTTTTGCCATGACTGTTTTCAGCACATTTGTTGTCACAATTTAGATATGATTCGATGCTGAGATATCGTCTTTAGGCGGAAGAGTTTCTGCAACAGGCTTTTTGGTGTGGTGGCGATTTCTAACGAATCTTAGAATACAGAGCCCTGTTTGTGCAAGATATAACACAAAACCCAGCCACGCACCGGCCTGTAAAATAAAAAGTAAGGTATCCAGGCGTTAATTAAAGGGATACTCATCTCTTCAGAAATACTGAATCTAAAATATTGCAATAAAAATCATTGTTTACCGCGCATACACACCATCATTTAAGCTGGATGGATCACAGTTGTACTGTTTATTGGGGTAAATATTAAGTTGCGCTCAACAAAACGCTAGGCGGTATGGTCAGTATTATGCATTTTTTCAAAACTGCCAATGAACAGGGTCAATCAAACCGAGTCTGCAATATTTTCGTATTTGTCGTGTTCGATGGCTTTCAAAGTTGCCTTTCCATCTATTTATTATTTTATTTACATTAAACACTCTGGCTTTCAAGATGATTATTGATTAGGGGTTATTTTAGTTTTAGCATTATTGTCGTTTAAAGTAAAATAAATAAACACATTTATTATATTTATATCACATTAATTTTAAATGGTTTACATACCAGTGACTACTTGGGTGTAATAGTGGTTGGCCTCTTTGAGCAAACATTGTGCGTTTGGATTCAAATCAATTTCACTAAAGTCAGATCTATGAAAATGTTAGATCTGATGATGGTCCGTCGACACCGTTCATGTAAATAAGCTATAGCGGTTTTTCCCCGATTACTATTTTTAGAAATTGTTAAACACAGGAAGCATGATTTATAATGCTCGCAAAATATCTGAAGATGTCATTACATCAGAAATGAATACAATACTACATAGTAAAAGTGTTGATCTAGGTCAGCCGGTACAATCATGCCGTCTTCACTGCACTGTCCGCATTTTTATTTATAAGGCTATTTATGACCAAATAGCGAACAATGCAGATTATGATCGGTACAAAATTAATGTTCCTGCTGTCCTGAATCTACACCGGTTGCATATGCGATAACATGCGTATATATTCAGTAAACGGTGTACTTACCTGGGCTATTTTATAGCGAGAAACAAACGGTCCAGTATCTGAATTGTTATATGTCCCTATTTGATCGCAACTGCAAGAAAATAAAAACACGATCTGAAGAAAACCCAATAATACATAGCGTAAACACTTCGTAATGTAGAAACATTCAAACCGAACAACATAAGAAATAAAACAATAATTTTAAACAAGAAATATCTTTAAAAAAGATAAACGGCGTTGATGGAAAAGATTTATATTATACATGTATATAAGAAAGAAAGAAATACAGAGAGGCAAAGCAGACACAGTTTAGTTATTTTATTTTATTTGTTATAGCTGTTGACGAACCCTCCCTGCCTTCTTAGTATGACTTAGAGATTAAGCGACCAAATCATGACAACTCATAAATTTATCGAAAGTGTCTTTAAAAAAAATATTGAAGCTGTTGCAACAATTTCATTCAGTGATAACAAGCCGATTAAAGAGGCAAAATATTCAGTTTCAATAAAATAACTCGTGTAGAGTGAGAATTCAAGATGAATAAATGTACTTGAAATTTAATAAATATAAATAATAACAGCCTGTTACAAGAGCGAAATCTACCAACTTTTACGTATATTAACTTCAAAAAAAGTGTCCGTCCTGAGTATTGAACACGGGGCCTCCGCTTGACAGGCGAGAGTGTTAGCCACTACACTACAATGATCTTGTATTTCGTACTTGAAATTAACAATCAGTATCAAAGGAACTAGAAAGGAACCAGTAAGAACTAGGAATATCTACACTTCTCTTTCGTTTTACACTGTGTATGCAAGTGTTTACCTGACACCCAAGAATATTACATATAATATTGTATTTAAGCCATCAATATTGACTTAACTGGTTAGTTAAATCGTAAATATGTTTTTGCTCCAATACAACACCCACTAACAACCAATCGAATTAATCTATTTGATTTTTCCGCCGCATAATAATAAAAATCCCACTAGATACCTCTCCACCCTGCTAGATGCCTCTCTGGTGTAAATAGCTACCAATCGAAATAGTTTATTTCATTTTCCCTCTGCATAATAAGAGCATACGAATATTATTTACAACATTTCATTGGTCGAAAAACTAGGGCAAAAGTGAGCTTAGACAGCTAACGCCGAAAAACCTACGTTGTTTTCTTCATAACTTATTTCACTAGAAAACTTTTCGGCGTTAGCTGTCTAAGCTCACTTTTGACCTAGTTTTTCTACCAATGAAATGTTGTAAATAATACTCGTATTCTATTATTACAAATGTATTATGCAGAGGGAAAATGAAATAAACTATTTCGATTGGTAGCTATTTACATCAGAGAGGCATCTAGCAGGGTGGAGAGGTATCTAGTGGGATTTTTATTATTATGCAGCGGAAAAATCAAATAGATTATTTCGATTGGTTGTTAGTGGGTGTTGTATTGGAGCAAAACATATTTACGATTTAAATAACCAGTTAAGTCAATATTGATGGCTTAAATACAATTTTATATGCAATATTCTTGGGTGTCAGGTAAAAACTTGCGTACAGTACACAGTGTAAAACGAAAAGGAAGTGTAGATATTTCTAGTTCTTACTGGTTCCTTTCTAGTTCCTTTGATACTGATTGTTAATTTCAAGTACAAAATACAAGCTAACACTCTCGCCACGCAAGCGGAGGGCCCCGGGTTCAATACTCAGTACTGACACTTTTTTTAAAGTTAATTTACGTAAAAGTTTGTAGATTTCGCTCTTGTAACAGGATGTTTTTATTTATTTATATTAAATTTCAATGACATTTATTCATCTTGAGTTCTAACTCTACAAGAGGTATTTTATTTAAACTGAATAAATGTAGATCAAACTTAATGTAATACATTGCTTCTTTAATCGACTTGTTATCACTGTATGAAATTGTTGCAACAGCTTCAACATTTTTTTTTTGAAAGACACTTTCAATGAATTTTTAAGTTGTCATGATTATGTCGCTTAATCTCTTGGTCATACTAAGAAGGCAGGGAGGGTTCGTCAAAAGCTAAAACAAGTAAAATAAAAATATTAATTGGGAAAAAGTTTACTCCAACATATTTATATCAAGTATTGATACGGTATTCAGAAATTTTCAGTACAAATATTTACGTAGAATAATACCCACAAATAAGTACCTTTATAAATGTAATCTTACTATGTCGCAATCATGTGATTTTTGTAACACTCATATTGAAACAAATGAGCACCTGTTTTGGAACTGTCCCTATAGTCAACATTTATGGTCACAATTACAGTCTCTATTAAATACAAAAGGAACACCAGTATCTTTTAATCTGGAAAATATTAGTTTAGGTATTATGAACCAAACAATAAAAGACAACAGCATAAACTATATTATAATTGCATGCAAGTATTATATTTTTAAAATGAAAATTAAGAAAAGTGTTCCAAATTTCGAACATTTTATTTCATTTTTGAACTATAGAATAGAATTAGAAAAAAGAAGTAGCTTTCTTGAAAAACAAACTTGAAAAGCACCAAATGAAATGGTCCTTCTACATCTAATCTTTTTTTCCTCGTACACTGGAAATGACCAAACTATTCCCTTTTTCTTCATTTTTTTATTTCCTTTTGTAATCACGTGTAATTATCTAAACATATATTTTTATAAGACTTTACCTAATAGGGAGACTCCACAACAAAATCGCTTAGCTTGCAATATTAACATTTTGTATATGCTATTAACACAGTTTAATAAAAAAAACAAATTATATATTATTTGAATGTTAATTAGTATTGGAAATTATGAAAATATGTATTGATGTAATATTGTATATGCAAGTGAAAGTGAATAAACGGGGTTACCCGTAAGGGGCCTAAAAAAAAAAAACAAAAAAAAAAAACAAGTAAAATAAACTAACTAAACTGTGTCTGCTTCGCCTCTCTGTATTTCTTTCTTTCTTATATACATGTGTATATAAATCTTTTCCATCAACGCCGTTTATCTTTTTTAAAGATATTTCTTGCTTATGCTCTATGCGAGGTAGTAACCGTGTGTCGTATGACCAGAAACGTTGTTTTGTTTCACTGAACTTTCCCTAACAATAATATTTTGAATGTAATTAATTTGTCGCCATACTGTATTAACGCAATGTTTTAATGCTACGTGTACCAGTTTTGCATAAGGGTGACGAATAAGTGTCTATGACGAGTAAAGCATACAATATTATTGCGCGAAAATAAAAACAAAACAACAAATAACCAAAATATTTAAAACTCTGACTAGTCGTAAAAAGATACGGTATACTGGTTTGCTTTAATGGAAATGAAAATATGTTTTATCAAGACCTGATCATAAACCATAGCAACAACTTGATCAATGAAAACTAATGATTCATATGCGTGCACAAAGCTTACTATTGATCCGCCAGATTCACATATGAACAAGCATGAAAAAGTTGCCATGGTCAATCGACTCAGACACATTTTCTTTTTTCGACAATATTGTCGGCATTGCTGCATGCAAAACATGCAAACAAAAAAGACAAACTTTGCTCATGGCATTGTCAAGCAAAGATGAAGGTAATAAGTAGCATTAAGTGTATTTAGAGCACTTTGAGTTAAATCAAGAAGAACACGATCACTTGCTTCCGTTCATATAGTATGTTATCTGTAAAATAACCCGTAACCGATGGCATGCATTGATGGTAACGTATATCAGGGCTATCCGATCAATCATTTCTGGGGTTGTCCCGCTACCTCAGTTGGTTGAGGCGCCGGAACTGCAGGGCTTGGCGCTGTCGCCGTGACAGTGAGGGTTCCCTCTCTTCTAGAGACACTATTACTCTCTTGTTCCAATATTTTGTATACGTTGAGTAACCGTCATATCACTCTATAATATATTTTTAATTTACATTTTTATGAATATAATATTTTGTTATCTTCAATTCATACCTTGGATAGTATTTTTCTATGCCATCACAAAACTGCCTAAATCCCACGGAAATCATACATGCAATAACTAGAGTTAACACACACAATGTGGCATTCAGGGGAATTAAAGGTAGTACGAACATCTTTGGCCTGCAATTGAAAAAACATACGTGTATATGAACTGAAGAAATTATGCGTTAGAGTTTTATCAATTAAGAAAAGCTTGTTTATTTATTATTATTATTATGAATGAATGAAAATGAAACTTTTTCAGGAATAAAACACAAAATTCAAACATTGCAGACTCGGTTTGAATGAGCCTGTATATAGGCAGTAATGAAAATGCATGTTACTGCCCACGCTGCCTTACCTTGGGTTGAGCATCACAAGTTATCATTATATTTGTTGGTCCAAGAAACTCCAAATCGGTATTTTCAAACTAATACCATGTCATGAACAGCGGCGTATATTCCTCAGATAAACAAGAAAATGCCTCAGTGCGACGAAACCAGGTTTTCTTCTTAAAGGCCCAATAAACTTATCAAACAGGATATCTTTTATTAACCTAAACATTTTAGATTTCACCTGTATGCATATAACAGAAAAATAAACCTTACAATAAGAAAAGGGTATTATCTTATTGATTTGCAGCATGTTTTGCGGATCGTTTATCTTGTTTACAAGACATACAGCGAATCTTTCCGAGCTGATGTTCGGCAACTCTCGGCAGGCGACGGTCGCTAATTATGCAGAAGTGCATAAATTGATTCCCCACTAAAAGCCGTTACCGGGATGGGTCGTATAACATTTACATCTTTCTTTGTTTACCTTGTAATGAAGTTAAAACTTAAAGCATCTCTTTTTTCCGTTTCTATTGAACATTCCATGATTTTGCGTTTACAACTGTTATGTGAATGACGTCACCGCGTTCTGCGTTCTTACGGCCCACGTACGGAAAAAACCGATAACTTTTCGCCGAGTGATTGTAAACATTACATAGTAATTTTGTGGGCTACAAAAATACTGTGACGTTTTAATTCGGACCGGGTCTTAATGATTGGGGATTGTTTGAGAACATAAATATTTGGTCATTTGTACTTTCTTTTGAAAAGGGTCAACGTGGTTAAATGAAAAAAAAACGTTTTGACAAGTTTATTGGGCCTTTAAATTAGTTATGAAGCTTCTAATTACAATTGCTATAATTTTGATGTCTGACAACCATCATGTTAAATTTCAAAACTCTATAATGTTGAAAAGTAACTGAAAAAACGTACACTGCTGCCAGACCTGGGGTAATCGTAATCAGTAATTGTAATCAGCTGCAATGATTACATTGTTCCCAAGTAATCAGATCTAATGATTACATTCAATTTGGCTAAATCTGATTAAATTACTGTAATTTAATCAATTACTCAAGAAAAATTGCCTGTAATCATGATTAATTTCTGATTACATTCTGATTACATGTACATATATTAAGTTTCTCTTTACAATGAAATAGTTTAAAATTAAACAGAGTAATAAAAAAAACAAGATGCATCTCTTAATATGTTGTTTTTAATTTTAACCTACATCAAAATTGAGCAAACCAACAATTCATCCACACCTACAGTTTAAATTATGATTTGGAGGGCCATATCAACCCTCTGGCAATATTATGACAAGGATCAGAAATACGTTATGACAAAATGTATTGAACCCAATAATATGAGTGATCAAAATGTTCTCACCTACAACTGATAATTGAAAGTATCAGTGAGATCAAAGATATTTCTTTATGATTTGTTTGTGATTGTGTAAAATTGGTCATTTCAAGTATGTCAGTCATAGCATCAAACCTATGGAGCCATTTTGTGCTGCCTGAAAATGCAGAAAGTCATTTTAAAGGAAAATGCAAACACGGTGCTACAATAATATCTGGGCACACCAAAACATTACACATTTAAACGTAACTGGTAGTTTGTCAATCCCTGTTACTATTAGAATTAGAGTTAAAATACAAAAACTATATTAAACTCTGTATAGAAGAGATTGGTTCCATATAAAAATGATGATGCACTTGTGATGGCAGCAGCATTAGATCCAAGGTTTAAATTGTGTTTGTGTAGTCCAGATATACTGTCAAGAACAGAGAGAACTGTGGAATCTATCCTCAGTTCTTACACACCTACGGATATCAGTGACTTTGACTCATTAAGTAAAAATCCCTCTGATGATTTTTCTTCACCTCCAAAAAAATGGAGTAGATTTGATTTTTTTACTACCTGAGAAACAAAGAAAAAGGAACTACTCTGGTAAGAAAAATGAACTGGAAGATTATCTCTCTTCACCCTGTATTGACATGAAAGCTTATCCATTAAAATTCTGGAAAAAAGCTAAGTGTATCCATGTCTGGCACCACTGGCAAATAAATATCTGGCCATTCCTGCCGTTTCAGCACCTGTAGAAAGAATCGTTAGCATTGCAGGCAGAATATTTTGACCAGACAGATGTTCTTTAAAGTCTGAAACATTTGAGCAGATAATGCTTATTAAATGCAACTCTTGTGTTGGCCTCAAAATTCATTTTCATGAAAAATTAGCAGAATGTTAGCTTGTATGTGTAGCTTTACATATTAATACTAGCTATTCAAAAACCTTTAAAAGATAGCATGAAGTTTATTTATTCAATAGTGTAAATATTGAAATGTTTTCATAATGTATAGACAATAATTATTATGTTCTCAAATCTTCAATAAGAATTGGTGTGTACGTGTAATCAAATGTAATCAAAACGTAATCTGATTACTTTACCAAAGTAATTGTAATTTAATCATAACATTTGAAAAATAAAGTAATTGAAGTAATTGTAATTTAATCATTAATTTAAATTAGCAAAGTAATTGTAATTTAATCATTACATTTTCCCAAGTAATCGCCTCAGGTCTGACTGCTGCAATATATCCTCTTTCCACTATATACCAATGTCACTGTATATAAACCGATTGTATCATCTACCGGATATAGCGCACTGATTGTCACAAAACATAGTAAACAGTTTAAAAAATGAGGAGATTTTGTATGTATTGTAATGAGAAATCCAATTGACAAATACATGTTCCATAGACGATTCACGTAGCACTTGTTTTGAAAGAAGTTATTAACATTTTTATGCAATATACTTTTAAAAAATCGCTAAAATCACTCACAAAAAGTACCATTTGCACTGTGTACTGTTAAAAAATCAGCGTAAATGTTTATGTTTAAACAGGGTTTGAGAGGTATTTTCATGCTAGCGATGATGAAACATGTCATTTTTATTCTTACAATAATAATAATACCATAGATGATCAAACATCAAAACATTAGACCAAACATGCATGTAGCTTCGAGCCAGACTGTATCATTTATTGAACATGCTAACTCAATCATCTGTATGTTTCTAGTGATCTATGTGTATCAGTTATAGCGATATTTTAAAGATGATTTTAGTTTATTTTTCGGTTTAAGAACAACGGCTTGATGTAAAAACATGTATTAAAAGTGCTTCGTACAGAGATATGTGATACGTTATGAAATATAAGGGCCTCGTTGCCTTAATATCCTGCGGCAACACGAAACAATTGGATTTACCTTACTTCATTAGTTAACACCCAGGTCGCTCTGAGAACTACAATTTTCAACAAGCGATAATTAATGTCGTCACAAAATGTTATGGATTTGATAAACATAGTTTCAGGTTTTTTTTAAAGTATTGGTTTCAAAACTGAAGATTCACGATTATAAATACATACGCAGGTAGGCGTGACATACAAATTCTGAGGCAAAGCAAGTTATTTAAATACTGATATTTTAAGCTGATAATAAACCCTTTACTCAATGTACGAAAAATGTAGATCATCGTCAGCTGAAACATCCGTGTCATTTGATCGGAAGATACAATGGTCACTTGTTTTCAGAAATATTCTTACTAATAAATGTAATATTAGCAAACAGTTTATAGCAAAAACAACGTACTGACGTTGCGCACAGTGTTCGACTATCAAGCGTAACGTCATTTCAGCGTTTAGGACGTCGTATTGGGGCAACGCACAAATAGGAATTGTAAAACAACTAAATAAAAGTTGTGCAAAATTTTCATGTGGTTTGCAAGTAAATACACAATGTATACTATCATGATATATACAAACATACATTTTGCCATTCAAAAGTGAACAACCGAGTATTACTTAACAAGCTAAAGATATTTACTACAAATATAAGAGACCAACTAAAGCATCATGTTTTCTAAACCGTGATGCGTAATAAGTACCTGCAATTTAATTTAATATACTTTTAAATTTCGAAATAAGAAACTGAAAACAAACCGAACTGTTTATTTGGATATAATAGAAAAAAACGTGTACACTTAATTCTTACATAAAACATAACAGTGTAGGGTTAATTAATTAAAAAGCTTTTAAACCCTTTTTATCAATGCTTTATATTTCGTTTTCTTTTTAAATTATTATTTATTCATTGATTGTACACTAGTATGACATATTAATATAAGACGCAGTTATACATGTAACAGCAACTACATGTCGAGCTCCATCATTTCTTTTCTTTTTAGTGATGATAATAAACTGATACACATTTTATAGAACAAGCTCGCTCCGTAATTGTTGAAGTCCAGTTTGTTCCAAGAAATGTGCGTAATAGGGCACTTCATATCGGGGGAGGGGGTGGGATTTAGGGAATACTTTTTCTAGCTGTAAAGGCGGACAAAATGTTTCAAACAATCACTGCACTTAAACGATAAAATTTCTTTCTAGATTATAACTCAAATAAAATTAAGAGAAATAACAAAACAATCAGATTTTTTACGTTATCTGACGCCGCCACGCCGCCAAAAATGGGAAAGTTCACATTATTGCTAGACATGTATTTGTTTTCGTAGCGTTTTAACTATAACTCTATATACAAAGTATATATGAAAAGATAAAGCGAAAAAATTACTAGATCAATACAGGGTTGTTTCTCATATTAATTAATGACACTTTTTATACTTCTACTTGAACAAACGTCAATTTTAGAAATTGCGCATATTGTACGGATTTTTACAATTTTGCTAGACACAGATATTTTAAAACTGTCATTTTAGTAAAGTAATAAATTAAATTGTTTTTATATGGAAACGTAGAAGAGGAAAATTACAATTTCTTCATGTGTAAATCAAAACTTAACCGTTTCTCTTGTGTATGTAAATATCGTTTAAAACATGAGCTCAGTTAAATTGCACGAAAATGGTACAAATTACTCATCCCTAGAAAATATTCTGTATTGCGACTTCCGGCATTTTGAATTACGTTCCGTTGATGATGTTGTCAACGGGTGTGATGTCAACGTCAATGGCCAAAATTTGGTGGGCTTCGTTCAATTTATAAAAAAACTGCAGAATTTTCCCGAACAAAACTATTAGTCGCGTGTGACGCTGGGACACGCCCAAAACGACGTTAGCGCACTATTTATGAATATATATTCAAATAGCACTTCATGTTATATTTAATCAAGGAATACTGCCGTAATCGTAAAAAAATTCCCCTTCATTTCATATATAACACGTTGTTAAATTAACAGCATACGTTAAATAAATCTACAGCGAATTGTTAAATACCCATCGAAAAACGTCACTAGTCGAACACTGTGCGCAACGTCACTCCATATCCCATGTAGTAAAGGGTCAAATGGAACTTGAGCAAAGGAATCAATGTCTTGTTTTCCGCCCAAGGATTGACTATCACAAAGGTATTCCCTTGAGAGTCAGGTATGTTCCCATGCTGATTTCAGTTAAAGAAATGAACGAATTCGCTTTCTAACATATTTTCATAATGCATTTATACTAGCCATTAAAATACTGTTTTGACAACTGATTTGTGTAAACTATGTGTATGCCAATTTATAAGTTACAAAACAGTTTATAGTTTATTTCGAGAATTGTATGAAAAATTAAACAGTCGCCCAGCTTCGTTAAATTTTTATACAAGCCTCCAAACTAACAATAACCTATAGTCACTATTGTTGAATCATTCTATTTTATTATTTTAAAGTTTATCTCTTCGTGTTTTTTGTACGCCATGATATATTAATTATCCAAAAATACCCGATTGGATAGACAATACATGTAGACGAACTCCTCCATCTTACATAAAAGCATACACTTGATAAAATCAGCAAAGTGATACAGATCATTGGAAAATCATTTAACGAAGATCGCACTACATGATATAACAGAAATAGGTGTGTTTGCTATAAATGATAGTATGATAATACTATAGATGATACAGTCATTAAGAAATACACCCCTCAAACATTTTAATAATTTACACTATCTATACATTTAAAGCAATGTTGTAATGTAATAATCTGTATATTAATGTCATGGAGTCATACAACTAGTATGTATTCGTGCATCAGAGCGTTTATTTGTAGAGAGTAACAGAATTTTGATACAATCGCGAAGGTCATTTCCCAGACCTTCTTGTGATTTAATGCAATTTTGCAAGTTTTTATCCCTATATATAACAAATGGTATTACAACCAATAAGGATTATACAAAATATAACGTACTTGTTTTTGTTGAAGTTACTTAAAATGATCCTAATAGTTCCGATTTCAATGTGTTGTTCACGAATTGTTTACATCGCAGCCATGCAATCACCTTTCTATATCCGGCATATGATACAATCGGTTTATGTACAGTGAATGTACATGTTTCAGCCCAGGAAGATGTCGTCTGGCGAGAATAATGAGTTGAAAGAAATTGTTTTATAGCATTTGTAAAATAAATAACTTAATATGTGGATCCTATTCCGTTGTTGCGCAGCTGATACGATTCAATGTTTTTCACTGATAAAATAGCTAGTCTATTGCCTGCTTTTTGATAGGGTTGGGGGATGGCGTCTTATTGCCTTTATGGACAGAAAACGGCATAAATGTAGGTAAATTTTGAGTAGAGAAAATGTATGCTTACCACCCTAATAAAAAAAGGAAAAAAATCCTGGTGCCAATACTCGAGTACTGGTCGCAATCGTGACCAATGTCGTAACATAAACTGGAGGAGGATATCAACTTACCCAAAGTCGGGATCACGTATCGACTTGTAGACTCCATATACGTAATATAGCCCAAGTACCACAGCTGCTATAATCATCCCGAACACTCCGTAGTACACGGGAAAATCACAGTTTTTGACATCACTTTGTACAACACTATCCGATGCTTTTACCTCGGCATAAAGCATACACTGTCCATCGAAATTAGTCTGCAAACAGAAATGGTTATTATAAAATATGCTTAACGGGAGGAAAGTAACAAGAAAATGTACATGTAACATAGTCAACTGTGAGTGTTTTTAAGATGTTTTAAAGACTGGATGTTGTACAAATTTAATAAAAGGTGGGTGTTTTTGTTGTTTTATTGTTGCTGCTGCTGTTGTTGTTGTTGTTGTTATTTATATTGGTGTAAATATTGAGTTTAGCTCAACCCGGTGCTAGGCGGCGAGAAATATGCACTTCTATTACTGGTCTTGTTCATGCTAAATCAAACCGAGCTTGTTATATTTATAAAACATTTGTCGTGTTCAGTGGCTTTCTAAGTCCCTCTTGCCATCTATTTAAACATTTGATTTAAACAATTGACGCTAATAAATAAATCATTAAGCCAACTCAATTATCTATAGGCAACATGACTAATCTCTCATCTTAACAGCGCTAACACGCAAATTCCTAATACATCTTCAACTATGCAGATATATTGAATGCCACCATGACCGTAGGTTTCTTCCTCAAATTTCACTTTGAAGACTACCGCCATTGCCTATAGACTAAATTTACTTGTGACTAACCTGTTTATAGACATTATTTTAATAACTATTTTTCTTAATCCAAAATGTTTAGGATTACGGTTTTTGGTTCAAACAGCTGCAAAAATAAACACTTTCTGATTTTTAGACGTTTTCTTCTTGGTCTTATTGGTTTAAACTTTTTTTAACCGACCGGGAAGCAGCTTTTATCTGTAAACTTCACTTACATCATTTTATATAGCTGTAGTTATATTGTTTTACAGAGGTACATTCTTTGTTATTGTGCAAAGAACGTAACATGCATGTAACAGACTCGCGTGTCAGCCATATTATAAAAATACAATAGCTATCAAGATTAGTTTGTTATTGTTATTTAATTGTATTATTGATACAATTTAACACATTTACGCTTCTTTTCCACACCTGTTAACCGGCTAACCGGTTAACCGAGACACAGAGACATTATGAAAATTATGATATTGTTCTTTATTTTATAAAAGCGACTTTTAACAAATTAATAACTCGTCATACTTAGTTGATATTCATCGATAATTCACGTGACTGTCTCAGTGTCTAATTCTGCCTCTGCCTCTGCCGGTTGACTGTTATTATGCTCCCTAAGAAATCATAGCTGAGCAATAGATTTAGATTTAAATTGTGAATGCTTTTTAATAAATACTAATTGACTTTATTAGTTAGTGGTTGAAATTTCATTTGGTAAATAAATTCACATACTGAGTAAATCATGCAGTGCATAAGTACTGATTTATTTAAATAAATTTTCCCAACAATTTGAAAAATACTGGACAAAATATAATTTCAGCCAGTGTCTGAACTTCAGACTGCATGTGAACGTTTGGATTAAGTTCACTGGTCAGCAAATATCAAGCCAAACATACAGTGGCTCTCTTGTTGTCAAAAAGATACTGGTTGAACATTTTTCTGTTTAATACTCAGAGGTGTATCCTGAGGGGGTTAATTGAGGTTGCTTAACCCCCCCCCCCCCCCTTTGGGCAGCAGTATTAAATTTCATAGGAAGTTTGGCCATCAAGTTAGAAATTAACAGTGCTCTCCACAAGCTTCGGCGATCGGCGATTTCGCCGGCTACTAAAGGAGATTTATTAGGTATTCTCCTCAAAACACACCAGATTGCACCATTTTGCACCGTTAAATTAAAAATTTCCGGGGGAGGCCCCCCGTACCCCCCCAGCGGGAGGGGAGACCCCTCCCGCATCTACCCCCTACTCGCCGCTACGCGGCTCGTGCACGCGGCAAGCCGCGTGCACCATCACTGACTACTTTGGGACATTCACTGGCTACTTCAAAACTTGTGGAGAGCACTGAATAATTAATCATACAACAACCCTAAAAATGTCCCAAACAAATCCTGTTCTGGAAACCTTGCATCCAACCCTGGGCCCAAGGTTATAAAACTGAGCATGGAAACCAGTCTCAAATCTCAAGCATCTGATTGGCTGAAATGGCGACCAGTAGATATTATCATTTCAAAATCTTTTCTAAGTGAACTGTTCTTTTGTTTAAATCAGATACAAAATTACTTAAACTGTTAAACTCCTTACAGTCTATTAAGGTTCGATAGCCAGTAATACAAATCCATTTCTCCAAAAACACCATTAGATCTGCTCCAAATTGTAGTAAGAAGTAAACAAATAATAAACGTGCTTACCATCTTTTTTTAATTTATATGTGTTCAGTTTAATCTGGGTTATACTACAACCTATGTTTAATTAACAGATCATAAAACTGCGCGACAGAATGTTTCAACAAAAGCGATTTCTATTTAAGTTTACCTTGTAGTAAATCTGTCCTTGACCATGAATGTGGAAAAATGTAAACAAATCGGGATCGATTCATTCAATAACATTGTAGCTATATGCAATTATTCACGTTTTATATCGTTGCGATCAGGCCCCAAGATAATAAGATAATAAAATTGAGAATGAAAACCAGTCTGAATTCTCAAGGTTGTATGAGATTTGAGACTGGTTTCAAACATCAGTTTTATAATCTTCAACCATGGAATAAGTTATATTCTGTTTTCTTTCTATTCTATTTATTGTTACATATACGTTTTCTGCCTATAATGTGTCTGTCGATGTTGAATATTTGAAAGCGCATGTTTAGAAATTACAAGTACCCACCCGAATTACTAAAAAAATGTGTTTTTTGTTTTGTCGCAATCTTGCAATATTTATACTTCTGTTTTTTCTGTAAGAATCCTAATAGAAGAGAAAGTGTCGCGAAATGTTAATACTTCATTTGTTCACTTTTTGACGGGCTTTATTGAATTCTCAATTGTTTGTTAGTATTTTTCAGTTTCTTCAATGAGTGACTTGGCAGACGCGGATATTTTATCGCCAATTCATAATCGCCAAATCATTAATGTTAAAGACACGTTAATTCGATATAATATTGTAACGAAATGCTGTCAAATATAAATACCTGTATCCTAAGTATATGTATTTTGTTGTTGTTTAGAAACATGAAATAAGTGATTAATTAAATTACTCAAGTGAATAACTATTTGTGAAAACATTTTTGAGTCATGTAAAAATGATACATAAATATACAACAATACAATGTTATAGTACGGTTGCATTATATTACAATGTAAATATGAAATAACGACAAACCGGCGCATGTCATTCATACAACTACATGTATTCGTAAAAGGTATTTCGAGGTCACGATTCACCTGTTACCTTAGTTTTAACCGCGTAAAGAAAGAGTTTTTAAAAGGAAGTTTTAACATATTTAACATATTTTGTTCTTTATTAATTCCAAACGCCTCTAAACACGCCAGGCAAATCAAGAGTTACCTTATTAACTCCAACTGGAATGGATACCAGAAATCCACACAAGAATATAAAGAAATACACAACAAGTTGTACTAAAACTTGTATATCAACACAGGCCATTTTTAAAACATTAATTGTTAGCCGCTAATTTGCACTCAGGTAGAACATACCGTATAAACCAAATATCACAGTACGTATTAACATTCGGGTATAAATTGCGCTCCTATCGATTTTACCCTGCCTTTTAAATCAATCGCTGACTGAACAAATGGCTGCAGATCCTGTTCCACCAGCTTTTGTGCAGAATCTACTGTAGACCCTGCATACTTAACCCTTTACTCCGTATACAGTCTTAAGCAGCCACCCAAGGGAGTGACAAAAACCGGCTGCTTAACAAACTTAAGGTGGCTGTTAAAAAAATTAAAACAAAATGTTAGTTTTGGACAAATTCAAACTAGAAACTGGCTGTTTAAGACAGATGGTTGCTATTCACAGGTAGCTGCTAAGGCATGTTGAACTGTATACTTATTTAAAGGAGTTTGCGAACAGTCTTGATCCATATCAGCTGGCACAGCCATGCCGTCTGAACATTAGAAAAAAAGTGAAATACATGTATGCCTATCAGGAATTGCCACATTCAGAAGACACAGCCTCCCCACACGACCAAGAAGAAGAGAGAGTGAGCATGGTTAATGATCGGCTTTAAAACAACACCACAAACAATTAACAAAATGAGAATCCTAGTGGTTTCCGCCTTGGAACGGTCAGTGCCAAATAAATTGCCACTGGGGGTTTAAACCAGGTCCTAGAGTTCACAACTCACACTAGAAAGATAGAAGATTCATTTGATTGAAATTCACCACTACTGTTCAGTTCGATATAACGATGTTTCGCATTGTAAACCCGCCATATCAGTTATCATACAAGTGACCAAGTTGTGTCACTGATAAGGTTCGAGTTACTCTATATACCTGCCGAGCAGATCTTTGATGGTTCTGATCAGGCTGCCAGCTCAGGTATGAGAAAAGACCTGAAATAAGATACCACAAACAATTAAGTAAAAAGAGAACCTAGGATGACCGCCTTAGAACGGTCAAGTTTGAATTTTATTACCTAGTCTACTACTTATTGTTCTTGTAAATTAAGACTGTCATATTGTCAATGAATATATGTGTTTTTTTTTACTTTGCAACAGGAAAGTAAAGGATTGGAAATAATTTTAAAGTTCTTGGAGTAGTAAACCATTATGTTATTTATTGATGTACATTATAGATAATTTTTCATTTTTCTTCTATGATCGACATCCAGCCGAGTTATTGTGAAAAAAATATGCATATGACAATTGGCAGCATCCAGCTGACACAGCCTACCCATACACTCAAAAAGTAGAACCAAAAAAAATAGAGGAGGAGAGAGCATAGTTATACAATACTCAGTTTCAAAATAGACGAACAATTAACGAAAGTGAGAACCCAAGGGCTTAAGCCTTGGAACGATCAATTGTCACTGGGGGTTAAAACCAGGTTCGAGGGTGCACCAACCGCACACTTGCCCCTAACAGGTTGTTTAATTAGGCTGAGCGTGTTAATTTTGTTACTAATCTAGTGGCTTTGTGTCTATCAAGTTTTAAATTTTTGTACTCAAAACAACCATCCCATAATACGGCAGTATACTCATAAACAGGTCTCAAGTATGAGATATATATCTGATTTAAAGTTGTACGGTTGACTTTAAACTTCGACGAATATATTAAATCTAGAACACTTGGGGCTGTGTATATATTTTGTGTATATGTTCTTGTCATTTACCGTCTTCACTTAAGATAAGACCCCCTGAAAACCATTCAGAGTTAACGTTTTTGCTCTGATATCTATCAAGCTCGAGCTCATGCACAGAGTTTCAGCCCAAGACGGTCAAAACGAAACTTAGCGATAAAAGACTAAACGGATTATTTTCTAGCATTCATCTAATAAGAATATTTCGTTAGCTACGTTTTCGTGTTATGGCGGCGTGTGTCTAAGACCAGTAAGGCATTAATTATGATTGCGCAAATGTACGACAACAACAACAAATAAATAACAAAATTTATCAAGTTCTGGGGTAACTTATATACATGTTTAACAGGAATGAAAATCAGTCTGTCAAACCAAAATAGCAAACGCGATGCGCGGCGACTGATGTTTTCGTTGAGAAGTAGCGCGAGAAAGTATAATTGACAGAACGCTGTTCATTGTTAACCACGCCTTCAGGCTGCTTTACTTTAAGCCACACCTTTTGTTACTGTTTTAACATCCGCAAGGAGAATGAACCCACTGCGAAAAAAATTGATAGGCGGCAAAATCTATTTGGAAGTAAAATACTGCGTCTATTGATTGGAGCGGCAGTTCTAACAGTCGTCGCATGACAAAAACACGTGGTCGGTGTCTTGTGAAGTGTACAGTGCAACAGGTGTTTACGGAGCTTGCTCGCTGGGTCAATATTTCATTAAAATCGATATATGAAGTATCTACAATCAATGCTGCCAACAAGAACCCAATTTAGACCACATACACCCTAAGAAATAATACCGATTTCACACAAATCCCTTTTAATACATCACTGTCGCGAATCTTTCTTACCAAACACTGTCTATGAATGGAACAACCTTCCTGCAGACACCAAGAATAGCAACACATTAACTATCTTCAAGTCCAGACTGATTGGTAAAATCCGAAACCTTCAACTCTTTTGCAACATAGGACCCAGAATCCTCCAAACTCACCATATCAGATTACGCCTTGATTGCAGTACCCTTAACGGTCACGTTTTTAGATATAAAGTTGTCCAGTCCCCTATATGGCGAAACCGAAAGTACAGATCATATCTGAAATGTCCTAATTTCTCAAAACAGAGACGGCAACACCTTAATTACCTCCCATGTCCTCCGCTTTTTAACAATCTTCTTTTTTCTCCGAACACCTCTTAAATGAAGAAACTGCTTAAATATTTATCAAAAAAACAATCGTATATCCGAGCAACACGTAGATTTCGAAACTAGCTTTTTAAGTTTGACTGAGCCTGTCTTCTTCCTTTGTTCACTTTCTTGCTACATCTTCCCTTCCCTTTTACCCTTTTATTAGGCTCATTTACCAACAGTTACCTGGCAATGAGGCTGGCATACCTTGACTGAATGGTTGCACAACTAATAGATTGTAACATGGAGAAGAGTTAATATTTCAAGCGTTTCGCTTATTCTTTAACTCATTTTTGCTATACATGTATTACAAATTTCGATTTCAATTAGATTGTGACCCAGCGAGCAACCTCCGAGAACATATGTTGCTCTTCAGCACTTCACAAGATGCTGACTACGTTTTTAGTCATGCGGCGACTGTTAGAACTGCCGCTCCAATCAAAATACTCTGTTTTATCCACAAATAAGGTTTTACTGTCGATCTAATTTTTGCCGCTGTTAGTTTAATTTTGCGGATGTTGAAACAATAACAAGGGGTGTGGCTTAAAGTAAAGCAACCTGAAGGTGTGATTAACATTTTCCCGCGCTATTTCTCATCGAAAATATAAGTCTCCGCGCATCGTATTTGATGTTTTGGTTGCAAGTCAAAATCTAACAGAAATAGAAATTTTAGTAATTATTAATTGTCATCAGTTTACTTCGTCTGCATTTTCTGAATAAATATCGTTCAAAAGGTTTGTATTCGGCGGATGTTTTCTTTTTTTTTGTAACAAAGACCTGTAACCATACAGATTTTAACGTTTTAAAAACCACTACCATTCAATCAAGGTATGGGTAAAAAAACATAACATAAATAAGAACAGAACAGTTTATTAGACTTAAACATACAAGCTTTGCGTCATAGCTACAGATTACATTATCAATTGCAAACAATGAGAACACTTACATCTTTAATGTACATTAAGAACAGAACAGAACAAAAATTGTATTTCGACTTTTTAAAAGCTCATACAATAAAAATAAATTACATGCAGTGAGATACATACAATTCAAACAACAGAAAATTACAATTGTTCTGAGAGTGTTCATGTTGGAATAAAAACAAACAATTGATTTGATAGGCAGTGTACAATGTTAAAATTAGCAAAATAGCTGATCTAAATGTTTATGGCTTAGTTTAAATGATTAACTAAGTGGTGTTTTGCTCGGAGACTGTAAAGACACTTATATATTAAAGAATAGTGCGAATACCACCGTTTATTGAAATATGTGTTTCACGTTTGGTAGATACAAATACAAATACAAAAGTTAAATATACTCTCTCCCAAAGTTCACTTTTGATCCGTAATTTCTCATTATAAAGTCATTTTACTTAACCCTTAATTTGTGATCGGTTGTCATCAACAGTCCTCAGATTAAAATTTTTATCTGGTAATATTTGACTTTAGAACAGTTTGAAAAGAGTTATCGTAAATTTGGATCAAATGCATTTCATGCCATTAAATATCAAGAAATTAGAAAATGGTTCTAAATTGCTTGTTTAGTTTTAACAGGACCCCTCATTAGCAAGAAAAGCATAAAAAATAAAACCTTATTATTTAGCAGCAGTTTTGTTTATTTAAACCCCCTTAAAAGTACCAAAATTTTATATGTACTCCAATTTAAATGAATAATGTTCTAATTCAGACCCTGCGGTGTAACTAAATGGTACTGTATTCCTTCAAGAAAACAATGAATAAAGACAAGAAAAATCTTGATGCATTGCATCAAGTCGGCGCGAGAAGGATTTTCATTTAACTAAAGCAATTGTAAGAAACAGAAAGGTATTTTTTTTTATATAATTTCACTTGTAAACCTAACCTTACATTTGTTAATGACCATGTCATTAGGATATTCATTGTTTACTCTTTCCTTTATTGGTTGAACTGGGATCTAACCGAAAACAGTATTGCTATTTTCGTAAGGCATATTCAAATTTTATTCATATTTTCATTCATGTTTGTTATAACGTCCAGAAACTATTCATCGTTAAACCGAATAATCGAATGTTCGAACATTCAATCCCATCCCTATTTATTTTGTTATTTCTAAAGAGAACAGGAATTGGTTCAAATAGGCAAAATGATGTAGGTTAAGGAAAGAGATGACAGTGTCATGGGAAAAATGGGTCACATCATTTAAGAGCCATGTGTACTATTGAAAATGACAAAGTTGGTATGAACTGAAATATTATTAACTTAATAAAACAGAAAGAAAGAAATGGCTAATAATGTTTTGGCGAAAAAAAACCCCAAAGAACTTTCGCAGAGGTCAAAACGAGACATTTTTGTGGAATTCAATGGTTGAATGCACAGTATAAAACACTTGAAAGACTGTTGGTAATAGTAATATAATAGAACAACGTTTAATTAAGAACAATGTAATCTTTAAAACAAGAATGTACTAACTAATTATATATTAAAAAAACAACTCTCGCCATTTATGTTCTACAGTTACAAAAATAGGTGCATATATACGCAGTGCAACTGTCAACATCTCTTACCAATTGTACGGAAGGTACGGCTTTCGTTGTTTTACCTAACTAATTATCTATTCAAGAAAAACTTGATATTAAATAACAAATAAATCATAAAATTAAGACAATGTACGACCAGTTTCGATTGTATTAATCTTTAATATTTATTAAAACTTTTTTCTAACACAACTAGCATCTTAGAACTACAAAAGTACAAACATTTCTGAAATTATACCATTGTCCTCTTGCGGTTAAATTCCTAAAGTAAGCACAAATAAAGACGTCGCGCTCATGGCGCGCCGACTAATTAAACCTGGATTAGAATTCTAACCCAGATTAAACACATAATTGATTCCAAGACAAAGCAATTCTGTTCAGAACCTCTCTTGACATATTGAAGAAACGAAACTTGCAAACATTGTAAACATACACAATTGATGACCCAATAAGAACTTTGGGTGAATGTGTTACATTCAGCAAATACATTTAACAAGGTCAACATACATAATTTAAAATAAAATAACCAAATAAAAGTATAGCAACTTAGTGATTTTATCCATTCTGCATCATTTCTCAATTTTTTATCAACTTCAAGTCATATGAGGCCCGCCACGGGAAAAGGTGTTTTCGACCATATTTTTGACAATTAAGTTGTAACTTTATTTGGAAAGAACTTATAATTATTTAATACTTTCTCATTACTATTCAAGATTTTGTTATACATTTTGACAACAAAATGTAATTTTTTAACATCGAAAAGTAATGTCGCCTGCTCAACTTTATGATGTCGTTTCAAAAATGACGTGAAATGTCCAAAGTTACCTTATCCCTTTACGAAAATGTGTGGCTCTTATATTAAATATATGGGCCCTTTAGTAATTTTGTCCATTTATACGTAATTCTGCAATAATGTAATTGCTTGGTCTTTTCGGCATTTTTAGCCAATTTAAGTGACATGTACAAAAACAACGTGTCTTTTGAGTGACTTTCAGTTTTCAGCCCACCCAGTTTAAATGCCCTTGATTTGCTAATGCTCGAAGGGATTTTAATGGCATTTGTCCAAAAATTGTTACACATATGAAGGGTGTAATTCAATTCAATGCGGATAAATTTAAAGTTTATGATCGGTGTAGTTAGAAAATGTGTTAATTAAGTGTATTAGATGAAAATTATGTCATGTTGAAACGACTTGTTGTCTAAGCCAGTGTCAGCTAGTTGCAAAGACGGGGGTGGCTATACCAGCTGACTATTTGGATGCCGTGCACGCACACAAAATCACTCGCTTTTGAAGGTTTTTGCTTATTTCTCAGTAATTTTTGAAACGGATTCGATATGATAACGAGAACCGTACTCCTGTTAAAAGCATTTTAATCGACATTTAACCTTCATTATCATTTGGCTGCCGTTTTCTTAAACATTCAAAGACAAATTTGGTTTGAAAGTGGGAATTTGTCTTTGAATGTTGGAGAAAAAGGTAGTTTGAGAAATAAGCAAAAACCTACCTAAAGCGCGTGATTTTGTGGGTGCACGACATCCAAAAAGTCACGTGGTATAGCAACCCTAAAAGAACGCAGTATCGATCACTTAAGCGGACAGAACCTTACGTTTACATCGATGTACAAGTGTACTAGATCAAGTTAAACTCAGTTAACAACTGTAGACGTTTATTTGAATTATCCCATGCATTGTTAAATGTTCTTTGTGATTTTTCGAAGGCGTTACTGTGATTCACGCAAAGTGTCGACAAATAACTGTTAGCACTTGTGTTCACTAATTATCGTAAAATCTTTAAACTTTGGTTCATAATGTTTGTGTTTACTTAATACAATTTTATGATTCAAACTGATCAAACAAAATTTTGTATTTTCTTCAAGGATTATGGGAACTTTAATAAAAGTCATTCGACGTACATACCATTTGTACTTAACGTACAAAACATGCGTACTTCAACGCACAATGCTTTGCAAACAATGTTTAATAAGCATTATCGGCTATAGACGATAATGCCGTTTATAGAAGGAATAAATTAATATTGATGCTTTAAGAAAGGGACGTAAATCATGATGAATGATTTAGTAATACATTTTTGAGTTATCTTTTGATGACGTATTCTTTGACGTCATCAGCACATGTAAGCTAGGAACGAAAATGGCAGTCAAAATTTACTGACTAAAATATATCCAGTTACATCAGCGAAATTTTTCATGAATGCGAGGAAATGAGTAACGAAATGAAAGAATACTGACACTTTTAGCAGTTTTGGTGGAAAAAAAAGCTGCGATCGACAGAAAAACCCAATGAATTACGGGTGGATCACAAACGATGTCCAAGTGCCGGTCAAAGCGTCGGGAGCTCCACGCCTAGAACCTCGACACCGGCTGTGCAGTGGATCGGAAGGACTATTGATCGGAATAAAGCCACACGGGCCACTGCCGAATTTCTCTTTAATTTATGCAGTACCGGTCGCACAAAAAACGTTGATGCAATCCTCGCCAAGCTTTGGAATTTCGGCGCAGCCAGCCATTTTCAGTTGACCGTGCTTGGGGCACAGCTGTTATTTTTACATCGACACTTGAAGTTGCAGTCGCTAGCCTTCGGTGTCCTGCAAGTGCTGGTCTCCCTTGCAGACAGAGGCCACTCAGAATCTACATGAAGTTCCAATGGGTCCCTTATATTAGGTGAGAAAGATCCTTTATATTTATACTGGTAGGCGTCCTACAACCGGACGTTTTTATAACCTTTTTTACAATAACTTTAAAACTGTTTATACTACACGCTAGATTATTTACCTGGAAGAAGTTAGGTTCAAGGTCTCTCTGATGTCATCGGGTTTTCCGCTTTCTAAATATAGAACACATGTTTTGAGGCCCCGACATAGGATCATTAAATTGTGTTAATTTTGTTTTAGACAGTACCATGTTTCCGGACGTTACGTCAACATTCATAAAAGTTGAAATTTATAAGATAATTGACATTTTACTGTCAAACATCAATTGATTAAACATTTTACTTAAATATTTATTTGCTATTCTGGTACATACATAGAAAATATGTACAAAACAAAGCTGTGTCGTCACTTAAACTTGCGCGGTATCGGACATTGAACTGTTACTGAATTATTACAATATACCTCACCTTCCAGTTTGACGTTGAAACATTATCTTGCTGGTTTATTTTAAGTTAAATATTAAAAGTTTGTTAAATCTATAAGTTAATTAATATAGATCTGAGATATTTAGTATTCACGCAGTCATCGTGTCGGGTATTTAACGAAAAAAAATAGCATAAATTCTTTTTTTATTTATTACATTTTACGTTTTATTTTATTCTTCTTTGTACAACCATGGCTTACATTTACAACAGTACCAGTCAATCTTCTCTTCCATACTCTCTCGTAAACTCTCCCTCTCTTTCACACTAAGACATTCTTCATGGTACCACTTCTCACACATGCTTTATCACAGCCATACCACATCACACCATTTAACTCATCATTCATTCGACCTCTCTCCCCACACACTCCACATGTAAATTTTCTGTTTGCTAAGCGTCCACCAACGGCTCTCCTAATTTTTTCATCTTCCTTCTGTCTTTCTTTCAGTTCCTTCTCTTCTTTCTTTTTCTGTTTCTTCTGCTGTCTTTCTTCAATTTCCAGTTCTTTCTGTTTCTTTCGCATTTCTTTTAATTTAAGTCTTTCTTCTTTTGCCTCCTCTAACTTTCTAGCAGACTCTTCCTTTTCCTAAAATATATTGTATTTATACATACCTTAAATTATTCTATCACTATTTTCACATTACATTTTCCTTTTTAAGTTACATACAACCAGATACATTATAAACTATCTTGCCGTCTCTGTATGAGTAGCCACGGTAGGTATCGAATTCTGATACATGTATAGTGAAATATAAAAAAGGAAAATAATAACAAGGCAGGGCGAAGTGCATTAAGAGAAAGTCTGTAGTAGTAGTAGTAGTAGTAGTAGTAGTAGTAGTAGTAGTAGTAGTAGTAGTAGTAGTAGTAGTAGTAGTAGTAGTAGTAGTAGTAGTAGTAGTAGTAGTAGTAGTAGTAGTAGTAGTAGTAGTAGTAGTTAGTAGTAGTAGTAGTAGTAGTAGTAGCAGTAGCAGTAGCAGCAGCAGCAGCAGCAGCAGCAGCAGCAGCAGCAGTAGCAGTAGTAGTAGTAGTAGGAGCAGCAGCAGCAGCAGCAGTAATTCTGATAAAGTGGAATATCTCTAAAAATCGGCAAGGTAGAGTTATTGTTCTTGCACACTGCACTACCTACCAATGTGCTCTGTCAGTGTATGAAGTTTGAATAAAATTCCTCAAGTAGTTTTGGAGTTATGCTCCAGACAAAATTTATCAAGTAAATCTGATAAAGAGGAATAACTCTAAAAAAGGCAAGGTAGAGTTATTGGACTTGCACTCTGCACTACCTACCAATGTGCTCTGTCAGAACAATGTGCTCTGTCAGTGTATGAAGTTTGAATAAAATCCCTCAAGTAGTTTTTGAGTTATGCTCTGGCAAAAATGTATAAAGTAAATGTGATAAAGGGGAATATCTCTAAAACGGCACGGTAGAGTTATTGCACTTGCACACTGCACTACCTACTATTGTGATCTGTCAGTGTATGAAATTTGAATAAAATCCCTCAAGTAGTTTTTGAGTTATACTCCGAACAAAATTTATCAAGTAAATATGATAAAGAGGAATAACTCTAAAAATAGGCAAGGTAGAATTATTGTTCTTGCACACTGCACTACCTACCAATGTGCTCTGTCAGTGTATGAAGTTTAAATAAAATCCCTCAAGTAGTTTTGGAGTTATGCTCCGGACAAAATTTATCAAGTAAATATGATAAAGAGGAATAATTCTAAAAATAGGCAAGGTAGAGTTATTGTTCTTGCACTCTGCACTACCTACTATTGTGCTCTGTCAGTGTATGAAGTTTGAATAAAATCCCTCAAGTAGTTTTTGAGTTATGCTCTGGACAAAATTTATCAAGTAAATATGATAAAGAGGAATAACTCTAAAAATAGGCAAGGTAGAGTTATTGTTTTTGCACTCTGCACTTTCTACCAATGGGCTCTGTCAGTGTATGAAATTTGAATAAAATCCCTCAAGTAGTTTTGGAGTTATGCTCCGGACAAAATTTATCAAGTAAATATGATAAAGGGGAATAACTCTAAAAATAGGCAAGGTAGAGTTATTGTTCTTGCAAACTGCACTACCTACCAATGTGCTCTGCCAGTGTATGACGTTTGAATAAAATCCCTCCAGTAGTTTTGGAATTATGCTCCGTACAAAATTCACAAGTAAATATTATAAAGGGGAATAACTCTAAAAATAGGCAAGGTAGAGTTATTGTTCTTGCACACTGCACTACCTACTAATGTGCTCTGTCAGTGTATGAAGTTTGAACAAAATCCTTCCAGAAGTTTTGGACTTATGCTCCGGACAAAATTTATCAAGTAATTCTGATAAATGGGAATAACTCTAAAAATAGGCAAGGTAGAGTTATTGTTCTTGCACACTGCACTACCTACCAATGTGCTCTGTCAGTGTATGAAGTTTGAATAAAATCCCTCCAGTAGTTTTGGACTTATGCTCCGGACAAAATTGTTTCAGACGGACGCACGGACGCACAGACGCACGGACGAAGGGCATTTCTAATATCCCCCACGCCTTTGGCGGGGGGATAACAAAATGACTAGCAAATGACAGGTGTTAAATAGAGTATATTGTTGTAGCAAGTGTAACATAGAAATACATCACTAGTGTAACATATATCTATCTTTTAAAGCTCAAAACAACTTTTCTGGTTATTTTTGTTAGTGTTTTCTTGAAGAATTTTCATTGTAGAATTTGTCAGTGTCTGTTTATGACATTATGACATGTTGTCTTGTTCTAAAACTTACACATATTTTCTAAAATTCCAATTTGGATTATAATTGCTGTATGGGCCCAGTGTGAATAACAGTGAAAATAAAAGTGTTAATCCAAAGTTACAAAACTGAGAAATATCACTTTTAATTTTTCTAAGAAATCTGTGTTATTCACTGGCAAGCAAAAAATAACAGTAATCATGAATGATACTTTTTCTTGCATACTTAATAAAAGTGTCAATTTGTCTATTTAGACACAGATAATATATCTTATTCTGGTTTTTAAGGTGAAAATTAAATGATTTCCTTTTAAACTAAGTCTTATCTCATGATTATGTTCAAAATGTTAAAAACAAACATGATTTCATTAATGGCACAAAAGTCGTCTTTTTACAGGCCTTACAAGACAACTTTTTAGCACTGGTGAAAGATGGTATGCACAAATTAAATTTGTTAACAGCTTTCATATAAAGACATTTCATGAATAATCAAAACCCATTAGGAAACCCAGTCTTAATTGTGTCAGCAATAATGTAATCAAATATTTTGAGGCAATTACTTTCACACTCCCTATGTATAACATCTTTTACCTTTTTCTCAATGTACATATATATGGGCTTTGTTGCTTGTGTAACCAATGTAGATCCAGATCAGCTGGCAAATCATTGCTGTCTGATGTGGCTCAACACTGGTTGCCTCTTGATCAGAAATTATCCAATGAATCTAAAAGCAAACTGTAGATCCTGATCAGATGGCTCAGGTATGTGGACTGATCTGGATCTACACTATTTTAAGGTTATTTGAATATACGGACTAAATTCTGCAAGTCCAAAAGGCAAAAAAATGAGTTTAGGTAGGGCCAACAAGATACTTTTTATTTTGGTACCAAATTATAGCCTATTATATGGCCTTACAATTTAGACTGACCTGCAAAGAAAATTTTATTTTGAATCCTTGGAAAATGCTTGGAGATAGCTAATGTCAAAACAAACATAAAGCAACACAAAACTGTAAAATTTAATATGACAAAAGATGAAACTTTTCTTTACTTTTTTTCCTTTAAACTTTGTCAAAGAAGTTTTAGGATGCAAGTTTAAGTTCAAGGTTACCAACTTTTTTTACTGAGTTTGAAAAACATGAGTTAGCCCCTTGATTTTATTGAAATATAATGAAAATAATAAAACTCACTTATGTTCCATTTTCTTGCTAGAAAGTTGTATTTCAGGTGATTGTTTTAACTTAAAGAAAAAGATTGTAGGACGAATTCTCTGAAAAAGCTTGTTAAACACCCAGTAACCATTCAGGGATCATTGAAATGTAATGATATCTGTAATTTTGTACTTGAGAACAAGCCATTTATTACTAACCTGTTTGAAAAACAGGAAATATTATGGAATCACCGGCAGCAGGCAGCGTCCACAAAATGTTACCAACTATCTTGTGTAGGTCCAGATCAGACTGCGCTCATTTGCACAATGATCTGGATCTACACTGGTCATAAATGTGCATGGGATAAAGCTGATGGAATCCAGATTTAATGTACATGAAATAATGTGCATTTTAACATTAATAGTAAACATTTGCAGTCACCTGAATTTCAAGATTTAAACATGATGTTCATTCTCTCCTACAAGTGTCCCTGTAAGTGGCAAAATAGGTTTTAGTTTCCTAATAATGTAAAGGTGAAAAGAAAGTGTTCAAAAATTTAAAGCATGAAGTTCACAAAAAATTGTTAAATTTTGTTTTAATTTTCCAGCTTTTTTCATAACTTTTTGAATCGATGTCTTCATTTTACAAATTTAAATGTTTAAAAAGTGGTTGCTATGGTAACTGTGTCTTTATGAGGTATTCAATTAGAAAGAAGTATTTTAGTTAACTTTACCACAATCATCAATATTTGTCATTTGATTGGGTGTCTGTTAAAAAAAATTGGTTATTTGACAAAAAGATTTTGCAAAAACATAATATTTTATGAATTTCCGATTTTGTTAGTCTCATCCACATCTAAAGAAATATGCCCTTTGATTTTAAGCAGGTCAAACACCAGTTTGATTTATTTCTTAATGTCTGAACATACTACAATGTTCAATTTGAAGACCTGTACAGATTTAGTTAAGAAGACAAAGAATAAGTGCAATTATTTTCAAGTTAAAAATCCGTTGCTATGGCATTAAAATGGTTGCTAAGGTGCATTTTTGTGTAATTACTTTAATTTGGTTCATAAATATATGAACGAAATAAAAATTTTAACAAAAAATAAAAAAAACATTTGTCTGCCGTTGTTTGTTCAAGAAGCAGTGAAAGACATTTTTGCATATTTTCACAAAATTTCACATTTTTCATTTGCCACCCACCCTCCAATTTTATTTTATTTTCTGTAAGATAAAACTTTAGTTTAGCAGTAATATGATCATTGACTTTTTCTCATGTGGTTGCAGATTTTTAAGCAAGGTGTTTTTATGATCACATCATTTTTAAGTTTTCTTATTTGAACAATATATACCATGTTAATGTTTCCATGGTAACCATATAGACATGTTGAAATGTAGTTTACATCCTATTTTTCATTTACTTTAATTTCATGCTTTGTTGAAGCTAATCCATTTAATCCCTACTCACCTGCTTAAATATTAAAAATGAAGTTAAAAACAAGTGAATTTTGTTTGTTCTTTGTGGTTATTCACCTGTTTCCCTGGCAACATCAATTAATATGATAAAATAAGTGAAATGTTGACCGAAATCAAATTTGACATGTTTCATAATAGATATTGGGTATAACTGAACTCATTCAAATAAATTACATTGGAACAAAAAAAATCAGTTTCCACTCAAAGCTCAATGGTTGGTGACACAGCCTCTTAAATAATTCGCGCTGTAACATAAGTTACAGTTATATACTATATCAATTCGAATAAAAGTACGCCTTACAACTTCTTTTATTTTGACATACTCTTTATAAGTTTAAATCTAACTTATTTTATTCTCAGTTTTACAGGAATTCAGAGGCACCCTCCTCCACCAAAAGGTAATTTTCATATAATATTACACTTTATTTTCTTTCAGATTTAATAATTAAATATGGTTTCCACAAATTTACTTGGTGGACAAAGTATCAATACATTTAACAATGTTATAAATGTTCTTATCCAGTTTCTGCTTTCTAACTGCTGCCTTTGTTTACATCTTATCATAGTCAAGAATTCGTTAAATTACTGTTGCGGCCTCGTGTCGCTTTGAATTTTGTGTTACATGTATTCAATACATAGGGTGTATTTGGGTGGGAAGTGTAAAAAGCCTGATATTTTAATTCTTAGACTATGCACTTTCACATTTGTTATGGATAGAGATATTTCCTCTACAACAAGACAATGTTTAGCGTCCATACCCCAGGATCCCACGTCGGACAAGATATCAAAACGTATATATATGGTTAACCGTTCGCGACCATTTGTCTGGGCCATAACTTTTGATATGGACGAATTTTAGAGCAATTGTAGAAATGCTTTTTGCAGTAATACAGCTGGTTGCGCTTAAGATTGAAGGTCGAGGTCATACTAAGGGGTAAATAGCATATTCGTGTACGGTCTACACTTTGTCTGCCAATGAATTTCAAAATATTTAAATGAATTGTTTACTTCAAGATCATCTGTTGCAACTGTTACTAAATGAACACATACAATAATGTACAATGCCTTTTGCTGATATAATTTAACTTCGTTGTATTTTTTTTCCTTCGTACCGAGTTCCAGTTTTGGGGGAGTGAGGCATAAATTGAAGACGATATCAGTATTAAATAGACTTTTTGTTTTCTGTGTCAAAAAACCCTCATGAATTAACCAAAATTAGAAATCTTTGTGATATGCAGCGTACACATAAAATATGGGGGTCATCTTCACAGTTTGGATTCATTGACAGTACAAGTCGTCGTCGTAATACCGTACCGACGGATGGAGCAAGTTCATAGTTTCGAGAAAAAACTTTTGAAGATTAGGTCATCATTATTTAAGCATTACTTACGTCTTACTGATTTTTTTCCCAATACATGATTACATCTAGCACACGGAATTTGTCTAAATTACCGACACACTGTGTATTTGTTATTATCGCCTTTTTGTAACTTTAATTTGTCATTGGAATAATTTAAAAAAAATTCCGATAATTTGCACATTTAAAATTCTTTTAACTTTTTTAAATATATTTAGCCAACGATAAAAGTTTTCTGGTGTTGTTTCTGAGACACACTGAAGAGTTTTGGACACTCCACTGGAAAAATGTGTTTTCGGTTGTATTGTTTGACGTTTCAGTGGTTACTTTATTTGCTCAAATTATCTATTATTTAATAATGTCTTCCCGCTCAACTTAATGACGTCATTTCAAGAATTAACGTCACCTGCCGAAGGTACCTTTTCCCCCGACGCGCCCACACGGTATGTACCCAGATAATGAGAATCGCGGATAATGAGAGATTGTGAGAATAATGATAGATCGCCAGGTCGGAGGAAACACCATGGAGAGGTTATTTATTGTATGAATTTCGTGTTATTGTGATCTAATACTTACCTTTTGCGATAGATAACAATCAAGCGATGTCCTAGCCTTCCTTTCATACCCATACATTTGGAATCGGCCTTCAGATAAAGTAAAAAAAGGAAAATGATCACGCAACATTCCAGATTTCTACAAAAAACTACGTATTATGCCCATTTAAAATAAATTTAAACATGTTTTTTTATAAACGACACATCTGTTATCAAAGCCCAAACATCGACAATCAATATGCCACCCAGCTTTAGCCCGTATTATGAGTATATTCCTTAACAAACATCTTTTTTCTGAGGCACCTGAAGCAAATTGGAAAATGGGGATTCGCCTAGAAAAAGTGAATGGATAATGTTAATTCTTGACTGGATAATGGTATAGTTTCCCTGATTTCAACCTTAATACTATTTATTCTATATTCTTTTTTGCATGTTCCATCTCTTTCCGCAAACTGCTATCTTTATGAAACAATACCACCAGCTCTAGTGACAAGATAAATGACCCATTTATCTTAATGATCTCCCGAAAAAGCATAATTTATTTCTGTCCCGAATGCATCAACTAAGAACTAACCCAAAGCCTCTTAATACCCGGGTTAAGCGAATCTGTATTTTTTCGTGATAAATAAATTAGTTAATTACTATAACTATTATGGTCTAAGATGCGTATTCACGTAATGGGAGCCAACCGTTAATACATAAGAACGCTTTTGAGAGTGGCGTCCTTTGCCAATTGGGTAGTTACTGTTAAAAAAACTGTATCAATTAAGTAGCATAATTTAGTTGTGGTTTATATTATTTGTGCCAATATGCAAAACTTAGGCCTATAATTGACTGAAAAAGAGCGAATTTTAGTAAATTAGAAATTTTAGTCTAATGTTCATGTCATGATCTGGTGTGAGAGAAATTTTTTTGAGTAACGCTTAACAAGTTTGGATTTAAATGAAAATTTACTCCTACCCGGTTATTTGAATATTGTGTTAGAAGATTCTACACATCAAAGTGCTGTTTAAGTTTAAATGCATCGTCAGAGTTGGCTAGTAGATAAAACAGATAGCCAATAAATAGTAAATTTTATGCATGCATAAATTGTCTGTTTGTCTGTGTTTATATTAAAATAGCACCGAGCAGGAAAATGATTTGGCTAGTGTTGGTGGTTACAAAAGCAACGCCCGAGATAAAAACCACATCACCTGCTAGAGTCTAAAAGATCTATTCATGAAAGTGAAGATAAATAATATATATTTTAGATATTAAATCGCGAGATACTACGATATTCTTTCTTTGTTTCTCCTTTCGACCTCTTTAGCGAGATCACGAATCAACGATGCTAGATCGCTTTGGCGATGCGTGGTCGCGAAAATACGATTTGAGGTCGCGAAAGTTTGAGGACGCGATGATAATATAATAGCGTGTTTTCGTGGTCTTGACGGCCTAAGGGCTGGACATCAAAAACGTGAAAAAGGAGGCGAGAACGCGATACATCGATCGTTAGTCGCGAAAATAAGCTGCCAAGACCCGATTTAAATATCGCGTTCTCGCATCGTACTTTCGCGACCGCGCATCGTGTTTTCGCGATCTCGCATCATTGTTTCGTGTTCTCGCCGAAAATGTCGACAGCGACAGTGCTAAACAACGATGGCCTCAACGGAACTCCGTACAATACGATTTGTCATTGTAACGTTTTAATTTGATTTTAAAGCTACGACCAAAAACTTCATAAATACAATGAAAAGATGCATATGTTTTGTAATGATCACAGTGGATAGCAAAAAAAGAACTATATACAAGAGTTATTAAAATAAAATAATTTTATCTGAACATTTCAATTAGGAGAAACACTAAAACTCCAATATTATCCATTTCATGAATATTTCAATTTCCCATTATCAACCGAGCGAATCCCCATTATCCAATTTGCTTCAGGTGCCTCAGAAAAAAGATGTTTGTTAAGGAATATACTCATTATACGGGCTAAAGCTGGGTGGCATATTGATTGTCGATGTTTGAGCTTTGATAACAGCAGTGTCGTTTACAAAAAACATGTTTAAATTTATTTTAAATGAGCATAATACGTAGTTTTTTGTAGAAATCTGGAATGTTGCGTGATCATTTTCCTTTTTTTACTTTATCTGAAGGCCGATTCCAAATGTATGGGTATGAGAGGAAGTCTAGGACATCGCTTGATTGTTATCTATCGCAAAAGATAAGTATTAGATCACAATAACACGAAATTCATACAATAACTAACCGCTCCATGGTGTTTCCTACGACCAGGCGATCTATCATTATTCTCACAATCTCCTATTATCCGCGATACTCATTATCTGGGTACATACCGTGGCCCAATTTAATTACAAATGCTGTTATCGGATAACGTGTACTTAATTCTGAAAAGGTCTCCGCTTTTTACAATTCTGTTCAAGTTCCATATTAATTATTAAAATATCTACCGAATGTCTTTTGCTTGAGCAACAGAACCTGACGTAGAACATTGGATTACACTAACAATTTGCTGATGTGGGATTTGCCTTCACTCATCTTGAAGTGCTGTTGCCAGAGTCTGGAGAGTTCTTGGTGATGGTATGCGGCGGCGAACATTCTGTCTAAGTAGGTCCCAAACAAGTTCGATTGGGACATGTCTGTCGACCTGCTGGCCAGTCAATGCGCAATGTTGTGGTCACGAAACGATTCCAGTCTGGCACAATGACTCAATCTGGCAATGAACTTAGGGCTAATTTAATGCTTTTGGGTGGTTATCTACTGTGACACTTTTTGCTTGAGCATAATCACTGTCGTGTAACAGATGCCCTGTACCAAATAGTGGTTACCCTGTGGCAGTCCGCAAGATGGCGACCAGTTAAGAAACGAAAAGGTATGTGCTATTTTGTTTCCGATTGGTATACATATTGTAAGGTATAGTCTGTTAAACTTGCATCATATAATGAAAAGGATTGTTGCTTGATAAAATGATCGCTTGCTTTATTGCCGGTGTGTCCGTTTGACCCTGTAATTGATAAAAATAAATGACCTTATTGGCTATTTCAAATTTGAAGCGAGAGCGACGACTGATTTCGGCTTTTTATTCAATGACAGCTTTGTTGTTCTCGTAATATGTGATATCCCTTTGAAGCGCCTCTAATTGCCTATCTTGTGGTGTAACTATTAAACTGAACAATTATTTTGTTTTTAAGAAAATGCGATTCAAACAAATTGTTGTTGTTGGTACCCTGTACCGCCCCTCAGATTATAAGAGGGTACCTTGTATAGCCGTTGGATTTGTGTCGAAAATGGTACCCTGTATGGTCTACTTTTCCATGAAAACAGCTACCCTGTAGAACTATGTATTACTGTTTTTAAAGTATTATTGTAGTCAGAACAAAATAAATATAATATGTATTATAATTGAATTCCTATAAAATCTGTAATGTTAATGTTTTAATATACTTACCTTATCAACACAATGTGGTCCGTTGTCATTTTGTTCGATTAATCAGTTAAATCAAATAACAATGATAAAGCCAATAAGGTCATTTATTTTTACAGGGTCAAACGGACACACCGGCAATAAAGCAAGCAATCATTTTATCAAGCAACAATCCTTTTCATTATATGATCCAAGTTTACCAGTCTATACCTTACAATATGTATACCAATCGGAAACAAAATAGCACATACCTGTTCGTTTTTTTAACTGGTCGCCATTTTGCGGATTGCCACAGGGTACCCACTATTTGGTACAGGGCAGCTGTTACACGACAGTGATAATGATATTGCAATTTTGTGAAAAAGGCGCGAAATGTTACTAACTTTGACATTAAATTCTAGAGCCACTCAATGTGTGATCAACTTGATATTTGATACTTAAATAGATAGTTAGTGCTGCTTCGTTTAAGTGTTCGATTGCAAATAGAATTTTTAGGATTTTTATTTCTAACTATTTTTTTTTACTCTTCTAACTTGTCTAAAAGTATTTCAATAAAATATACATTAAGAATATTGATTTGTACAAAGTTTGATGGAACTGCATTTTGCCGTTTGAGAGATTTTCATATTTTTCTTTTTTGTCTATGACATCGCAATAAAGAAAGGAGCAAGGCCTTTATATTTTTTAGTAACTGCCAAAAAAGCAGTGAAGACATTTTTATATATGCCAATAATTATTTCAAATTTATATTTCCAGTCTGCATGTATTATAATTAGATCTACGTCGTAGTTATATTCTTGTATTCTGAAGTGCACATTATCAACTCCAGTGTTCTTTAGTGTCAACATAAGCATCTTTTATGATGATATATATTTTTGTAATGTAAACATGTCTCGTGTAAATCATGACTTTGTAAATATTTAATTTGCTGTTTACTGGTGTTCTTGAAATGTTTAGAATACAGATGCTCCCAAAAAGACTAAATTTTTTTTACGCACTTAAAAAACTCTTTTCTCTTTTACAAATAATATATTCAATCTTCAATTGCTAGAATAACAAAATACTTAAGCATTTATTTGCGCCCATAAACCGTGTTATAATTCTTGCATATCGTCGAGTGCCCTCATACCGGTGGAGACCTCATTCCGGTGATTTTTGTTTACATCGCGTGATACGGTTGTTTTGATGATGTCATCCTCGTGGTTCCGGTCAAAAGATTAACAATACCCTAATGCTACTATCAAAATAAAAATTGTCAAAAAATGCGTAAAAAACAGGTGAAAATGTTATCTAGAACTATCGCCTGATAAAAAATTACATTTTTCACTATTTCCAATCATACCTCCATTTAAAAAGCCCATATTTTCCTTAAAATCATCACTCTGAAATTTGACAGCTGTCTGCATTGTAAACACAAGACTGTATTGATCGGTTCAGACTGGTTTTCGTTTTCGTACTTAGGCAAAACATATTTTTTGAAATGGTTTTCGTACCATACTGCTTGTGTATTTTTTTTATTTATTTTTAGAATAAACCAAACCATATAAGAAAGAAAAACAGACAATACTCGCACAAATCGCTTACAAATGCCTATAAATGGTGAAAGAAAGTACAATGTCCGTTAGGAAAGCAGCAGCATTATGTAGAGTCCCTGAATCCACTCTCAGGGATAGGACATTTAGCCTTTTCCATCCAGACACACTTGCTGCTGAGTCAGTACCGTTGAATAGTAAAAGAAATAGTTTAAAACATTAATGAATCTTGAAATTTGTTAAAAGTGTTTGAAGGTTACTGTTAAAAAATAAATTATGCATTATTTGACATCGTTCAGAAAACCTATTAATTAACTTTATACTTGGCCTAACATTGACAGTTTCCCCACGAGCGCGCTATGACGTCACCGGAACTAAGTCCTCATCAAAATGGCCGATTGTTATTGACAGTGCAATTTACTTTCGATTTTATTAGGGATTTTGTTTGTGTGCTCAGGAAATAAAACGAAAGAACTGAATTGGAAAGGAATTTATTTATACAGGTATGTACATTTTATTTACATTTCAATTAAATTATTTGCTAAATAAGCGTTTGTTTTCTTGCCCAACCGGAATGAGGTCACACCAGGATATGTAATTGTGCTGAAATCATTTTAGGGGCGGTACATGTGTGTAAATAGCAACGCCAGACAATAAACTGTGGATTCATTATTTCATTTAAGACCGGGCGAAAGACATATTCCCCAAAACAAAATGAAAACAAATAGGCAATCCATCATTTATTAGTATTCAAGGTGATTCCTTTGGATTGAATATTTATTCTTTATGTTTTTTCGTTTACATTAGTGTATATACGCTGATCCATTTTTTTTCGCTTTCCCAGTTCTATATCCACCAAAGCATCGCATTGTATCGCGCCGTATAACTTCTACACATACCTGCGATACTAAGTCTTATCTTGTGGTTAATTTCGGAGAGGTGTTATCAAGGGTCAGAAAATATGGGTCAATACTTTGACATTCAAAGGCAGTCGATCCATTTTCGGGTCACTTTGTGAAGATTTAAAACATCCTGTCCTAGTAAGTACTGAATACTGCTAAAATTTGGTCCCGAGTACTGATTACACACCGGCTCTATTGTTTAAGGGATTGCCACACTCCTCCCAATTCTATTCATCAATAAAAAGAAAATTATCAAAATCTTCATAACGGCAAAATGTTGTTAAATGAAACTTTGCACAAATGTATGTTATTAATGTATCTTTATTTTGCATATGGTAAGACACGTTAGAACAGTAAAGAAAAATAGCGAGATCTAAAAATTCCCAAAACTTCTATTTACATAAATTCACAAAAACTAAAGAACACAAAACACCATTTTATATGCCCACATGATTAATATGATACTGACAACAATTTATTTTGTCCTCGTGACTTACATATGTAAACTTTACGAGATATTAGTTAAAGTGCGTTTGACCTTCAATTTCCTGGTCGCGTAAACGGATGACAATCACTGATTTTTCTTTTAGTGGTTGAAAGTTTTTTACAAAGTACACAACATTTTCTTGTCAGTATCATTTCGCTCACGTGTGAATTTAAAATTATGTTTTGTATCGCTTAGTTTTTGTGAATTTATGTAAATAGAATTTTAAGGAATTTTTAGGTCTAGCTTTGTTTCTGTACTTTTCTAACGCGTCTTGCTGTATGCAAAATAACGATACATTAGTAACATTCATTTGTGCAAAGTTTCATTGAATGGCATTTAGCCGTTATTGAGAATTTGATAATTTTCTTTTTATCGATGAATAGGATTGGGAGGAGTGTGGCAAGCCCTTAAAACCGGTCTATATATTTTGGATCGACCTATTGTTGAATAGATTTCACATGATTGCTTTCCTCGTGGAGGTCTATATTGTAAGTAAAACAGACCGACCTGGTACATCTCAGACCTGTGAAATATATGTCAAAAGCAGTGAACAACCGGCTTTAACAAAGCTCAAGATTTAAAACAAACAATTCACCATGCACTCTCACAGTGTCTAAGCGTACAGTAAACCGAAACGGAAGTTGCTGATCTGTACGCCGATGATCACATAGTTGCTTACAGAAAAACACGCGACATTGGCTTTTTATTTGTAAAATATATTCAAAGTAAACGTGCTTTTTGCAGAAATTATTTTTGTAATAAGTACATCGTTGATTAATAGTCTTTCTGTGATCTTGAAGTCTTGAACTAACGGCTGGTTAAGTTGCAATCTGTAATCTTTTCACACTTGATCAGTACAAAATAAGGAAAACGAGGGGAGAAAATCTGCATTTGTGACCTCATATTTTAAAATGTATATATTGGAAATGTATATATTTGACTTCCCGTGAAGGAAAAATCATTTCCAACGCTCACAAAATACGTTGAACGGTGCTTGAACGAATAAGCACCGAGAAAATGTGCAGCAACCAAAAGTGAAAAGACTGTACGCAAAGTTGCAGTACTTCAATTTCAGACTGTACGAACAGTTGCGATCATAAGTGCATCATATACTGATCAACTGAAAAGCATAAATGAAGCAAGAAATTGTTAAAGGAATCAATCAAAGGAATCAACCAAATATAATGTATTATTTATCAAAAATAAAACCTTATATGATCACATTTTAGAACTGACAAGCAAGTTTTGAGCTATAAATTCATTGGTTTTTTACTCTGATCTACTGTTGAACCATATGAACGAATTGGTACACTTTGCAAATAAGACACCGATAATTGCTAGAAATCCTAAATCCCCTGATTGTGACATTAAATAAAACCTAGTATAAACCTGCTTAAATCCCTGCCGGTGTTGGCAAAAATATACATTATGCACAAATATTATCCAATATCATAAAGACTTTAACAATCTGGTCTTTGACAGGAAAGTGGTTTCAGATTTTGAAATCCACCACTACGTGACTGAGTCAAGTTAGTCTACAATTACGTCTGCAATTGCTAAGAATTTCATGTTTAAGGTCGTTAAAATTTCGAGTTGGATTTCATTATTTTGGCCGACTTTCATTGGTAGATTTCAGATTACGTGATTACTCTGATTGGAGCATTCTATGAAATCTTTTGAAAATATGGTTGAAGTACTAACGCGTATTTGTCCAGCTATATTATGTTTCTACTGTTCGCACTTCAGAGAGGAAATGAAAACCTTACAGCGGGCCTCTACATATCTTACACGGTCTTACCACTGATATAGCTCGGTTGGACTATAGTCGTTTTTTTTTCACGCCTCCTTTCATGAAGAGCTAACAAGAGATTTAAAAACAAATCTGACCTTGAAACAGAAGCCAAGATCAGTTATTTGTTTATACAATTGTATTATTAAAAGAATGAGCAAATTTGTTAAAAAAATATGCATTTTTCAGGTTCTCGTGCAAGAATTATTATGGTTAACTGAAGCTAAAATTATAACCTGTCGATATAATCAGAAAACATTAACTTGAACCATAAATTGTTAATGATCTGTTTGACAACTATGCGTACAGATGTTAGGCATCTGCTAACAACTAACGATCGCGTACAGTTGCAACTATGCGTACAGTCTTATCATTTACAGTGGCATAAAGAAAGTATCATTTTCTCGTTGCTATGTCATTCAAACTCCGGTCAACGAAGTACACAAGTTGAATAAATGACTTTTCTCCCATACCAACACAAATACGGTCCAAAATCTATTTACACAAAGAAATTTGAACCCAAAACGTCCCGTTTTGTTCAATGTTTTCTCCTATTTTCACTGATCGGGTTGGGAATGATGATGGATTATAACAATACTAACCCTTCATTTAAGTCTATATAATCACAGCAGGACTAACAATTAACGTTGTACTTAACACAGAAATATTTTTTTCTAAATGCACATTAAATTTGGTTTATTTACCAATAAATAATTCGATGTCGCTGGTTTTTCTGTAAGCAACTATGTGATCATCGGCGTACAGATCAGCAACTTCCGTTTCGGTTAACTGTACGCTTAGACACTGTGACTCTGCATTTATTGACATAATAACGTTCGTCGATGACGACCTGAACAAATAGGCCGTGCACAAAAGTTATGTATATGTTTCAAATTAATGTAAAAGGTTTAATTTCTTTTCAACGTATGTTATACACATGGTGCTTACAGAGGTTTTTACAAATTCATAATCAATAAGCGAGATAAATTTAACGTATTTGAATTGAATTTGATATAGCATTAACAATTTGACAAACATTATTAAGCTCACTTTACTATTGTTAAATTCAAAATCGTGTAAAGGTATGCTTGAATTTTTTTTCAATTTAATTCTAAAAATATAGTATTCATTATAATGAAAAAATATTATCAGCCAAAATGATAAAGATGATAATCAACAAATATTATTTTAAACATGACAAACACAACATGTTTGAGCCTGCATATCTCCTACATATGAAAATGCACCTCGGAACTATGAATATGAAACACCTTTGTGCCGGTGACCTCGTTGTTCTTTGTGTTGTTGTTGTTGGTGATGCCGTTGTTGTTGATGATGATGTTGTTGTTGTCATCGGAGCTTTTGGAAGTTGTTGCCTGGAGAGCTTGAGTCACGTCTCTTTTTTGGGCATCGCTTGGTCGTTTGTAAGAATAGATTGCCGTGCTTCTGTGTCCCGTCTGCTCCATTATCAGCTGTTCCGGGACTTTCTGTTCGAACAGACGTGTTGTCGTTGTTGCCCTCTAGGAATGATTTGTAAAGTAACCATCGTAGCCACCTTTGAGCATGATGCTCTTCACAACTTCCTTCAATTTGTTGTGGCCGACTGGTGCCAGTGCAAACCAAACTTCTTCACTAGGTTTGCTAAGAGGCTGAAAGTAAAATGCTGATTTTGAGCTAGCAGGATTGAGTTTTGACGTATACAGGGCAAACATTTGGACCGGGCACCTAGGGCTGTCGGGAATTTCATAGGCCCTTGCTTGGTGAGGCTCTGTTTTCCGGTGCTTTAGACCACCTTTATATGTTTTGGATATACTTTCTTTGTATTCCATGTATTTTTTCCCGTCTTGGTCTACCATTACACGGAAATTTTCTCTGGTAAGGTTTCTATGCTCATCTCCTCCCCTTAAACCAAAGTTGACTCCAACGGTCCAAAACATACTGTGCAGAAGCTTTTCTGGTTCGTCAATACCTAGAATGCCCCTTTCCCACAACTCATTTTCTTGCTTTTTTGTAATGACGTTTGCTTGACGTTTCTGGAGCCCGTACCCCTCCTTCGTGACTTTTTGCATGCTGTTATCAAGACAATTCTTAAGTTCATTGAAATTTGGATCATTAAGAAACGAAATTGGTCTTCCATGTATTTCAAAGTACTTTTGCATGGATGTTAAGATTGAAAACAGTGTACCACTCGTGTACTCATTACCATCTTTTCTGCGCAGAGATAAAACAAAGTTGCACAAAATCATGTTGAGATTGTGATAAGACTGATGCAGCAGATCAGTACTAAGCATGTCGGCGATCTCCTGGTCAGTTCCAGAGTTCGTGACTTCCATCGCCCACTGGTTGTAAAGATTTACAACCCATTGCGCCTTTCGTCTGGTGTTGTCAGGCACCAGTTGTTTAGTCATCTGTGACAGTGTGCGTTTGTCCACTGTTTTGAATCTTCCGGTTTCAACTGTAATTAAACAGACACAGTGTAGGTAAAAATAATAACTGCGACATCCTCACACACTCGACTTTAAGTGATTGAAAACTTTTGTTTTGCCCATGTATAAAAGATATTATAATGCTTTGTAAATTGCTAAACAAGAATATTTAAAGTTCAAATTCCCGTTAGTTAAGAAAAATAATAATTACAAAAATGATACAGAACATTTCAATGAATTAAAAAAATCATGTTTTAATGTAGATGTTCTAAATATAGATTTAACAAGGGTTTTGAAGTTAAAATGGTGTATCATTATTACTTCTTGAGAAAACAGAACATTTTTTGTTACATGTCTTAACCACAGTGCGGTCCCGACTTGTTACGCCGTTAAAAGTGTACACTATATAAATACATATTGTTCACATAAGCGAATTTACATTTGTCAATTGATAGCAAACACGGTTTAATTATCGCTTTAATCGAACCTGCTTTCAGACCCCCTAATATGAGAACTTGTATTTTGACATGTGACTGCGAATTGTTTTCTTTTTTCATCGGTAATTTGCTGCTATAATAGTTGTTTAAAAACAGGGTCAATTTTATAAACTGTTTTATCTTCAGAATATTATATCATAAACTGTTTAGAATTATTATTTTTTATCATAAATCAACTGTTCACAATCTTAACCAGCTGCTCGACTTTTGGTTAGTTAAGTAAATCGTCGAAAACAAACAAACGCATGTGTCAATAAGCTGCCAATTGTTAATTTATATCATCTTTATTAAAATAAGCATTCCCATTAAAGAAATTATTCAGTAGGCTCATGAATATGAATATTTTTTATAATTTATTATATCTTTCAAAAGCAAATATTTAGCCTTTGCATGTTCGACGATGCATTTAATTCCGACAACTAGGAGAGTACTATCAAAGGCTTATGCACTCAGTTGATACTATTGCAAGTTATGTCATAAATATTTCTGTACCTTTAATCTCATCACCGTCGAGTGACCGCTTTACTTGCGGCTGTGGTCTCGTGTTTTTCATGAATCTCGTGACCGGGTCCGTCATATATAGAAAGACCTCCTACTCGGTCGTTATCCTATACATACGTCTTAGCTTTAGACGAAAGTGACAAATACAAATATCTGCAAACTGAATACATAAATATGCATACAGTTCAACATGAGCTACAGACCAACCAAGGATATAGATCTCATTTTATTTGTCCCGTAGCTGATTAAAAAAAACAACACATTTACCTGTAAACAAAGACCACCTACCTTCAAAGACCACTTTTTAGCGGACTTTGAAGGCAGATTTGACTGTATTTTGCCAAATGAATCCTGCTTACCACCGTTTTGTTGTTGTTGTTTTTTCCTCTGCGTACCGAGATGGGAGCCTCATCCTCATTTATCCACAATATAAGCAGATGCGTGTATCTTTCAAGTGCTACTTGAACGTCACTGAAAGTAAAAGGTGATCCTCAAATGTCCTATAGTACATAAACTAGAGTACATTTCCTGGGAAACATAATGGAATGCTTTTCGACCCTTCTTTGGATCACGAACAAGATGGTGTATTTCGTTGTTGAAATCAGTTTAAAATCGGCAGCCAGAAATGAAAATATCGATCGAAGCCTGACCGTGACTGTAGTCTTCACTTCATTAAAAAATCGCTGTGTATTCATATTGTTAAAATTAAAACGCTCCTTATCCGTGTACTAATATAGATGAAATTGTGCTTCACTTTCAGTTATATAAATATTTTTGCTGCGGCATGATTAACAAATTTAAATATGTAATCTCGGTCGAGTTTGAATTTGGTTGTAACACACTGTTGTCTGTATGAAAACTAACAAAACCGGGGCAGTGTTTTGGTGGGTGTGGAGTGGGGTGAACTGGTTACGTGCTGCATTTGCTACAAAGAAACGATGTGGTGGCTCTGTTATGATTGTATAACTGGTAAGTGTTTAAGTGTTAAATATTGAGATAATACAAATGCAAAATTATCTCATAGATAGATAGCCATTTTTAAATATGTTGATATTGCCTTATATAATAAATATGTAATTAACCGTACTACTGTATTGCAACCAAAAGAATTATGCTCGGAGATTTGAAATTGTTGCACAGAAGGCAATAAAAGACTCGATGTCCTTGACACAGTTTAAGCATAAATTATTCTACAAGCATTTCATGTAATTCTGCATTTGTTGTTTCTCAGTTTTTTAGCATTGAAAGACCACTAAACAGTCAAACAATAATAAAAGACACATACATGACATAGTATTTTTTGTTGCTGTTTTAACTCGTAAACGAGTTCTACGTGTACTTTCATATCTCCCTACTCCTGCCCTACAGTTTTGTTAGTTTTCATTCAGATTACAATGTGTTGCAGTCAATCGAACTTTATTGTCGAACATTTAACAGTGAAAATCATGTCACCGCCAAAGAAGTAAAGCACAACTTTCATCTATAAAAATGCACGTCAAAAAAGTGTTATTTAAGGTATGATGTGGAAATTCGTTGCCTGCTATGGAATTCGACAGACTGATATGAAACTCAAAATTATTTCAACGAATTATTCAGCAGCCGTAGATTTCTGGCAACTACAGTAAGTTTTCATCAGAAGTTAAGTATCATTCTATTTCACGCATGCATACGATATATACAATTACCAAACAATAAAGATAAAATAAAACGAAATATTTAAAAATGTTATAGAAGAGTTTCTATAGTCGTGGTCAAGCTTTGATATGTTTCACCCTTTTTACTGCCGATTTTGAACTGACTCTAAAATCTACATACAAGAACCCGTTTTACTATTTCTCCATCTTGAAAACTCACGACGTTTTCGTTTTTTTTTCAAAGATCTTTTGGAAATTATTATTGAGCAAAAGTAAAAACAAATATTAAGATAAAAGAAAACATGTTTCGAACCTACAACCTAGCATTGCCATTTCAGCGGATTATTTTTGCGCTATAGACCGCTGGGTTTATCAGACATGTATTCAGAGCGATACGCTTTATACCATTCATTCATTCATCTTTATTGGCAAATCTGCAAAATCTTGCCTTTAGCCATTTACAATATAACATATATGGCAAAGACAGAACAAATAGAATTAAGTAAACAACAATAACACAATGATAAAGACATCAAATGGTATATAAGCACATAATAATAACATAACGCAAAGCATTATTTCATATAATAATGCATAAAATGGAGAGTTCTGGTAAACACAAATAAATCTAAATGCATTCATTTCAGAAAAGGCAGAACACAGAGAAGTGACTTCGTTTTTAGAATTGGGGATAATATCTTACAAACTGTTGAAACATACAAATATCTTGGTGTAATTTTTCATGAAAAGGGTAGTTTTACTTACAATCGTGGTGCCGGACGGGCTCTAGGAAGTTTAATATCAAAAGTATACAAACTGAAAAACTTCGGGTTTAAAACATATACAAATATATATACAAATGGTGTGAAAGACTACATTGCAAAATTGAACAGCATGACTGGAAAATATATTACAGTTTACCTTTTAACATCACATCTGACACTAGAATACAATGGTTTCAAGTGAGGTTATTACATAGAGTGCTAGGTACAAATGAACTGTTATTTAATATTGGTAGAAGAGGAGATTCTTTATGCACATTTTGTTTAATGGAGACAGAGTCAATTGAGCATTTGTTTTGGAGATGTGTAACAATTCAAAATTTCTATAAAAATGTTTTTAGACCACTGGAAGTATTTTCAACAATTAATGAACATGTTATACTTTTTGGTTGGAAAGAAAAACAATTCAATGCAGAGAACCTTCTTTTGATTTATGTTAAGATGTATATCTACAAATGCAAAATGCTTAAAATACAACCATCAGTTGATGGTGTTAAGGCTTATTTAAAGTACATTTTGAATATTAATAAAGAAATAACAGTGCAATCAAAGAAACTGATACCTTTTCTTAATAAATTTGACTTTTTGATAAAGACTATCACTGGTCTAGGAACATAACTGTTTGTTACAACATTGTACTGGTTCAATTTAGATTATTTGAAATGTATTTGTGCAACACACTATGCTGATTGCTGCTTTAAAAAATTTTTTCCTTTGCCTAACTTTCCATACAACTACCTTAATATGACCAAAAGTTATTCATTTTCTGGTTGAATGCACAGCATATCAGGATAAAAGGAACTATTTATTCCAGAATATAATATACTTACAAAATTTCACTATTTTAGACAGCAAAGAAAAATTAGCTTACCTGTTAAATATGCAAGCAAGGAAAGTGTCCAAATATATTGTATCGGCGTATCTTAGAAGAAGACGTATTATTTATAACTGATGTTTGCATGTTTGATTTCAATTGTATTTTGTTTATATCCATTTTGTCATATCGTAAATTAATAATCTGTTTGATCACTGAAATGTTTCATGTATATATATTTTAAGGTGACATATAGGCCCGTTGGGCCGGGTGTTGACATAATAATACATGTATGTATATTTGTACATTCATAACACATGTCACTATAATAAACAATTTACTTACTTACTTACTTACTTATAATACAGTCGTGACAAAAAGTACATTAAAGTAGTCGTATTTAAGAACTATTTAAATTTTAGTTCATTTATTAAATGTAACGCGAATGTAAACATTGCCAGCGTAACGTTGTTGAATAAAACAAGTGATTATAATCACAGTTGTATGTGTACATGTAGCTGATAAGAAAATGATAAAACAGATACGAAGTTTATGACAACAACTGTGAATAATCAAAGAAGATAATTTAAATCGCACAACTTTGAAAACACAATGCGCGGCGACTGATATTTCGTTGAGAAGTAGCGCGGGAAGTATAATTGACAGAAAGTTGTTCATTGTTAATCACGCCTTCAGGTTGCTTTACTTTAAGCCACACATTTTTTATTGTTTCAACATTCGCAAGGGGAATGAACAAACAGCGAAAAAACAGCAAAATCAATTTGGAGGCATAATGCAACGTCTTTTGATTGGAGCGGCAGTTCTAACAGTCGTCGCATGACAAAAAACGTGGTCGCCGTCTTGTGATGTGCTGCAGTGCAACAGGTGTTTAGGGAGGTTGTTCGCTGGCTCAATATTTAATTGAAATCGAAATTTGTAGTAACAAATACAAGTGCGTGCAATTGGAATCCCATATTAGTGACATAAATGTGTGTTTAAAAAAGAAGCGTTTTCCAAACTCTCATGTATACATGTACCACTTCTTAATTTGAAGGAATATTGCCAGGTCATGCGGAATTTCAAAATGTCGGTATGTATAACTTGACCAGAACCCAGTTAAGGTTGTTTTATCAAAATTGACACAAATCAATAGGTCGTATAACAAAATCTTTAAATCGGAAACATGAATAAAAAACTGAAATATATAGAAACACAAACTAGAAAAAAGGGGGCACTTAAGACCTTTGGGCCAAGACGTTGCTAGACCGCCACATAATAACGAAATATTAAAATTATTTCTTCATTTTTTCGGATTATGTACACTGATGCATTCAAAAACAAATTCGTAGCCTTTATTTTTGAGTACATGTATAAAGTTTTATTCATCAGACGTTTGGTCGCCAGGCCGCTAAGCCGCCAATTTTACAAAATTATGAAATTAGATTTCATAATTTTGTGAAGTTGTCGGCCTCGCGGCCAAAAGACTGATGATCATTAGTTCTTTGTGCTTCTCTTCGGACTATGTGCATTGCAGAAATGGACATGAATACATTTGTAACTTGCTTCAGAGCCTTTATTTTATTAAGTATAAACTTAATTCATCAGACGTTTAAACCGCCTGGCCATTCGGCCGCCAACAAAAAATATGAATCTAAAAATAAGATGTTCTTTTCTTTGGATTATGTACACTGCAATGGACATAAAATCATTTAAACCTTGATTTTAACCTTTGTTTTATGTTCCTATTTGTTTAGTTATCATATTTGGAACTGCCACAAACGAACCGCCTTTCTTGAAATCATGCATCCGGCATTGAAACACATTCTCCAATCTTCAAGAGCATAAGTTTTATAGAGCACAGTAGTATCTGGGCCGGTTTAAATCCAAACAAACATTACGTAACATGACCTAGATAACGGCAATCTTGTAACGTAACATGACCTAGATAGCGGCCATCTTGTTACTATAAATACATGACCTAGATAGCGGCCATCTTATTACTAAAAATACATGACTTAGATTACGGCCATCTTGTGACTAAAAATAAAACTCACGTCATCTATTGTCAGTCAATATTACATCATAACAAATCATTATATTTTGAAAAATAAGATCATAATAAATATATTACATCATTTTCTGAAAAAATGACATCATTTTCTTAAAAAAAAGATTATATTACATCATTTTCTGAAAAAAAAAACACATCATTTTCTAAAAAAGATTACATCATTTTCTGAAAACAAAAGACACATGATAAACCGCAGTAAATATGACGTCATGTTGTTTTAGAAATTATAAAAATAAAAATATCGCAAATACCTGTTTCTGATGTTCACTCCTCGGTGTCCAGCGACTAAATGAACATCAACGTTAAAAGACATTCATAGCACGAAAAGCGTTTCTATTGGCTCTTTTCTTTCCATTCATTAACGTACCTCTTCTATTGGCTCTTTTCATTCGATTCATTGTTATAAAAGAAATACCCTTTATTGTTATAGACAATAATATCGGATAATAGACTTTATGACTCTTTTGATACATGGGTTTTATAGAACCACATTCCATGCTTTGATATAAAAAGAATACCAATACTATAAATAAGGTAATGATAAAAGACATTAGTTCTCTATTGATAGGCCGATTCGATAGATTGCACTCTTTGTTATAAAAGAAATACCTTTGATTGTTTAAGTCAATATCAAAATGACAAAGGATATTAAGTTTCAATTCAGACACAAATTCTTTAGAACCGCATGCCATTCTTTGTTATAAAAGAAATACCAATACTATAAATTAGGCAATGATGAAAGACATTAATTCTCTATTGATACACCAATTCTTTGAACGCATTCCATGAATTGTTATCAGAAATACCTTTGATTGTTTAAGTTAATAATACAATGACAAAAGACATTTAGTCTCTATTGACATATAGGTTCTTGCTTCTTTGTTAAATAAAAGAAATACCTTCAATTGTTTAAGTCAATATTATAGTTTAGATAATGATAAAGACATTAAGTTTTCTATTGATACAACGATTCTTTGAAGCGCATTCCATTAATTGTTATCAGAAATACCTTTGATGATTCAAGTCAATAATATAAATTAATGATAAAAGATATTACGTTTTCTATTGACACGCCGGTTCTTTTGATTTCTTTGGAATTAAAGAAATGCCAATAATATAAATTAGATAGTAATAAAAGATATAACGTATCTATTCATACACCGATTCTTTAGAAGCACAATCCATTAATTGTCATTCAAAGAGTTCTATTACTGAAGATATTGATAAAAGGTGTTATCGGTATTGTCAACTGATTTCTATAGACTTCATTCATTGTTCATAAAAGGTGTTTATCGGCTTTTTGCTACGCGTCACAGACAATAAATGTTTCATTTTAAGACTGGGTTGAGTTTCTTTGATATAATATGTATTTTAAATTACTATTAAAACCTGGAGTTGTTTTTAAATAAAATGTCTTTCATTTTCATTTAATCTTTGGTTTAGCGATCGCAGTATATATTATATGAAATAACGATATATTTTTCTCTCACTGTACGAATAAAGTTTTATGGAGCTTTATTTATTATATCTTAATTAAAAACAAAATCACTCACGCGTGAAATACACGTACCTGATCTTTACTTCACGCTATCCAAACATACTATGAAGTCGGTCGAACGAAAATTAAACGGGTATTCTAATAAGTTAACTCCGTAGCGATTGGTTGAGTGTTTCCATTGGTCAATGAGTGTAATGTATTTGTACTAATCGAATTGGAACATAATATATATCGCATTATATGCTTATGACGAATGCTAGACTACTCAACATGTAAGCGTGATCAACCACCACATCCGCCGCCGCCGCCTCCGCCAACACCACCACCACCACCGCCACCATCACCGCCGCCACCACCACCACCATCGCCACCACCACCATCACCACCGCCGCCATCGCCACCACCACCACCGCCACCACCACCGCCTCCACCACCACCACCGCCACCGTCACCACCGCCTCCTCCTCCTCCTCCGCCTCCTCATCCGCCGCCGTCGCCACCACCACCACCGCAACCAACACCACCACCGCCGCCACCACCACCACCGCCTCCTCCGCCTCCTCCGCCTACGCCTCCTCCTCCTCCGCCTCCTCCTCCTCCTACGCCTCCCACTCCTCCTCCGCCGCCGTCGCCACAACCACCACCATAACTTCTACTACGACTTTATATTTAAAAAATGGTAACTACAAACGAAAAATAAGACGCAACGCATAAATTCCTTTTACAATTTTATTTTCAAAAACGTAGATTGGTGGTTTACATTTCATGGAATCTAACTATCATAATGATGAATACAAATTTTTAAATGTACAATATTTACACGCTTCTAAAACTTGACAAAATGTCTTTACACTTCGCAGTCATTACATTATCCTTTTAGATCGCAACGCACTGAAATTCGTCAGAATTAATCAACCACCACCACCACCGCCGCCGCTTGGGACTCTTTAACCTCAGACAAACATTACGTAACATGACCTAGTTAGCGGCCATCTTGTTACTATAAATACATGACCTAGATAGCGGCCATCTTGTTACTAAAAATACATGACCTATATAGCGGCCATCTTGTTACTATAAATACATGACCTAGATAACGGCCATCTTGTAACTATAAATAAAATCTCATTTGCATATAAGCGGATGACGAAGCAACGTTACATCATCTATTGTCATTAAATATGGTCATATTTTGAAAAATAAGATCACGATAAATATATTACATCATTTTCTGAAAAACAAATACATCATTAAAAACAGACCACAAATAATGTAATTGCATCATTTTCTGAAAAAGAAAAAGATTACATCATTTTCAAAAAAGATTATATTACATCATTTTCTGAAAAATTAAACGAGATAAACCGCAGTGAATATGACGTCATGTTGCTTTAAAAATTATAAAAATAAAAAATATCGCAAATACCTGTTTCGATGTTCACTCCTCGGTGTCCAGCGATAAATGAACATCGACGTTCAAAGACATTCATAGTTCGAAAAGCGTTTCTATTGGCTCTTTTCTTTCCATTCATTAACGTACCGTTTCATTTGGCTCTTTTCATTTCATTCATTGTTATAAAAGAAATACCCTTTATTGTTATAGACAATAATATAAATTGTAAAATGATAATAGACTTTATAACTCTATTGATACATGGGTTTTATAGAACCACATTCCATGCTTTGTTATAAAAGAAATACCAATACAATAAATTTGGTAATTATAAAAGACATTAATTCTCAATTGATACACGTGTTCTTTGAAGCGTATTCCAATCATTGTTATCGGAAATACCTTTGATTAGTCAAGTCAATAATATAAATTAATGATACACTCAATGGAACATACTACAGTTTCTGGAATACTCTTAATGTTGGTCCTTCACGCATCATAATCTGTAGCTAATTGATGGGTCATAAAATAGAGATTATCAGATCACTTGGGGCTAATTTGTTGCACATGGATTAGACAGGGAATGAAGGTCTTTGATTTTATGAGAGTGAATAGTCAATAAGGTATTCTATGTTGAATGTAGACAATATGAAACATGAAAATTCTTATCTTTTTAGGTTGAACACTGTTCAAGGTTATTATAATAATTCAGACAGAGAATAAAAATGGCAGTGTATTGGTTTTTTCTTCATGTTTTAAATCGTTACAATAATGAAATATTGAATTCTGTAATACCGCATGATAACATCAATTAAAATCATCACACTGTAAGTAAGTAAGTATATGTTATTATTGTGATATTGTGTATAATATTTACAAGTAATGATAATAACAAATAGTTTTAACACATGGCCTCATTGGGCTTATAAGTCACTTTAGTTGATTTAACATTAGAAAAGAATGCATATGGTGATAACTGTACGGCTTTTAAATAAGTATGTATATTATTGATATTTTAAGTCGCACAATATGAAACAAAAATATATACAAATGATATGTCTGGAAGAGAGTTGAAAAGAAATAAGTACATATTACTTAAAGTTATTTATAATTCTAAGCAAGATATTTTTAAAAGTGCAGATAATTAATTGTACAATGTAGATTTTCTTCTAATCATGGCACTAAATCTTAAAGCGTTAGAAAAAAATTGTTAGTAGCAATTGCTCTGTATAGAATATTGTCTCTGATGTCCTGATAGATGGAACACTTCAACAAGAATGAATTTCATCTTCTACTTCACTTATATTATATATAATTTAATCATGTATACGCACTTAATAACAAGAGCTTGGATTACTTGGTTTGCTTGTTATTAGCAGTTTCTACACAAAAAACTTCATTTAACAAAAACAAATAAAACAAGCAAAAAAAAAGACACACATCTTACATTAATTTGTACAAATATAGGTTAAGCCAATTGCAAAAATATTTTTAAACACATGCTAATATTTCCTTCACAGTTATTTAAAACTTTCAAACAATAAATAGCCAGTTCACATAGAGATTTCACAGTTCAACAGATGATTTTTTTCTGATCATATATTACTTTTGAAGTCTTGATACTGCTTCTGTTCATCTTTTGGTTTCCTGAAAAAGAGGTAGTAATGTCAATTTATCCAAACACAACTTTAAAAAGTTCTTCACAATTTGGGTGAAATTAATACCATATGATGTCCAGCATAAGAAGTTTTAATGTAATCAAATAGATAACATGACATAATTTTGTATTATGTATTCATAGATACTTTTAAAATGAAGAGATTTTTAAATGGATGATTTACATTTGAACTATGATTTTTATTATGTTTAAGAAGAACAACAACAACAATTTACCTAGGAGTAGATGTTAAGTTCCTTTTCCTTCGTCGTCCTTTCTGTGGTGTTACTGCATGTTTTCTTTTTGCGGGTTTCATTTTAGACAGCAGGTGTTCATTGGAAAATAACAAGCACTCCGAAATGTCATTTATGTAGGCCTCATCCCCCAGGTTATACTCTATTTCGCCATTCTGTAATCTTTTCAAACAACCCTCCCGTAGGAAGTTTGGTAGTTGCGCATCACACTTTCCGGCTGTGAAGTAATACTTTATAAGGCAATATACATTTTTAGCCAAATGCTCAAGTGCACTTGCAGGCGGCATCCAGGTTTCTAACCTGTTGTTGGTTCTTTAATGTTGGGTTCCGATTGAAATTTGGCGAATTTCATCATATGAGAAAGTGAAAGGATCAATATTTTTTGGCGAATACAAAAATTTTACAAATTGTTTGTAAACAGCAACATCAAGTGATACAGTTTTTGCTGTAATATCATCAACTCTAAACAGCTCATCTCGAAAATACTGGTGTTTCAGAAAAGTGTCTACTGTATTCGAATGAGAAATGCCATATAGCTTGGGCAGGTAATCATTTCCGCCTAAACTGAGTACAAGAGCTAACTTTATGCCGATATTGCAATCTTTCCAGCCGTTTTCAAGAACACGCAAAATGTTTGTAACATTGAAAATGTCAAATTTACCTCCAGGCTTTTGTAGAATTACATACACATCATCTTAAATGTGCCATTGCTATCCAATCTAGGCCACAAGTATGACAGAGCGAACATGTGTAAAACAACAGAATCAATATCTCCTGATGTCACTATACTTGCAAACGTTGTAGGCAGTTCGATTTGTTTGACATATTCCATCAACCAGTCTATCTGAGCCATTTCAGCTTCTCCTTTGCACTGATGTATATGTGAGAGTTTTGCTGTACTTTCAAACCCATGGGTGGCTGAAAATACTGCCCGTATTGGGTTAGTGTAATGTGTAGGTGAAACTGTTTGGAGAAAGTTCTGATTATCATATGAACTGTAATGTAATTCACTGTCTATGTCCCGAGGCGGGAAAAATTTCTCCGTGACAATTGAACTCGGACATTGCGTCTGAGAGTCATTTGTCCCTCACCTCTGATTCAAGTGAGGAAGCAGTCAGTCGCTTGCGGAGAAATTGGTTAGTACTGGTTAGAGACCCAGGAACACCGGTTAGGTGGACTGACCGCCGGGATATAACCAGAAAGGTGTTGAAACCAGGCGTTAAACCCCAAACAAACAAACACTGTCTATGTCAAGTATTAAGTCTGCTTTCAGTTGAAGTTGTTGAATGTTTCTTGCCAAATATGTACTTATAATCGTCTTGCCTTCTGAGGTGGATGTGGCTGATGCTTTGTCAAATTTATCCGATGAATTGATTTCCTCTTTTGTTTTTAAATGTGCTATTGTAAACTGGTTTTTATCTTTTCTCTGTGTTCGTGTTGCAAATTTGAATTCATCTGGTGAAAAGCCATACTTCTCTTCACACAACACCAACTGCTGCAGGTGTGGAAATGTTCGCAATGTTCTCTGCAGAACAGAATTTTCTATATATTTCAGGTAATGGTTTCCAGTTGTAACATTTGTTTTAAATTTCACTACAGCAAATTCAAAAGTAGCAATTTTGACCTTTGATGAAATATGATGAGGCACACAATTTTTACCAGTGTACACTAGATCATTTTTTTCCAAAAGGACATCTTGATCAGTATAGTTTGATGATTCCATTTTGTTTATTGTCTGTTGAAGCACAGTGCCAAGAGCGTTCTTAATACGAGTAGACTTCATTACTTTCGGTTTGGAACAGTCTGGCTTCACAATTGCTTGGCAAGCATTCATTTCAGAAGATAAACATTCAACTTTCTTTGTCTCCTTCTTCACAATTTTTTTTGTGCTGTTCTTCCTTTATGTCTCTTTCTGATTTGTTTACTGGTTTCAAATTTAACCCTGTCCTTCTGATAGTTGTTGATTGACCCTTTTTCACTCTCAACAGTAGATCCTTCGGTCCACTCACATCAGAAATATTGGGCTCATCCATGCGCGTACATCCAAACAGTTCATTTCTTGCAACAAACCTTTTAATCAAATACTCTCCTATTTCTACAGTTTTTGAGTCCAATATTGCTTCATTTATGACTGGTCGTGCATGGTCATAAACATTGTATACATTTTTGTCAGTGATTGTTGAAATGCCGTCTTGCCTAATAATGAGACCGACTAATCTACATATATAGTTCAAGTCCGTAGGTGATGTTTTTAAGCCCAACTAATAGTCTTGTGAATTTTGCTGGGTATCTGGATTCAGCGTGGTGTCTTTTAGTGAGGCATCGTGTACTTCGTTCAACGAATCAATAAGTGACATCCGTGGAATTACAACATTTGCACTAGTTCCTGAGCGGATGGCTTTAAGAACATCACGATGGTCCATTTCTCTTTGAGCATCAAGAGCAAAATTAACAGAACTACCCTTGTTAGGCGTGGAAAAAAGTGAAGTTTTAAGACATTGATAAAATAATCCACTTTTAAAATGCTCACGCAACAAAGTTGTGGAGAATGCTGCATATGACGATGCGCAATTTAAAAAAGAGAATGGTAGATATGACTTCACCGCAGCTAGAAGAACGGTGTATCCTGCTTCACCTCCCATTCTCTCTGCCATTGAAATTGCACATATTTCATCACAATGTTTCATCATCTCAGCGTGCAAAGCGAACGTTCCATTGTTTTCTGTGCCAGTCTTCACAAAACTTTGAAAATCATCCCAATGGTCCTCAATATTCTCCAAATTCATTATATTCTGTTTTAATCTGTCCTGGTCATCTGGTTGCTTCGTTTGCATGTACTTGCACATATATGCTATATGTCACCTGATTGACAGCCTTCTGATATACTTTGATGCCATGTCGATATGATCAGCAGATATCAGCTTCTTCCATTCGCTAAACTGTTCATCCCGCATATATCTTAAAATGTGTAGAAGGCCCGCGTCTTTATATGCACTTACAAGAATTGTGATCTTTGACTTCTTAAGATGTAGAACGGGAAATTCTGCAATAAATTTCCTGTACTTTATATTGTTTGCCTGAAGCTTCAGTAGGTTGGCTCCAATTTTGTTATCGGGTGCAAACAATATTTTCATATTTCTTTGATCTGTGTTATCTGTTTTTACAAGAATTTCATCCAAAATTTCTTGCAATTTATTGATGTCATCATCTCTGCCAGTGAAAGGGGGAGGGTGCCTTGCTATCATCGGAGGTGGTTTAAACTGTTTAAATCCCAACACTTGGAGGAAAGTGTTGAAAGAAGTTGTGTGTTTCGTCTCCAAATTTAAATCATCGTTATTTTCATCGTCACTGTCAATTATCATTTGACCAATAAATGATTCTTCCAGAGAAAAACTGTTCTCCGAATCGTTTTTGGGATCAGTCACACTAGAAACATTTTCAATTATTAAATCTTCAATGTGTTGTAAATCATAAATATCCTCCTCTGGAGGCTCTTCTATTTCAGCTAGGATAGGTTCGACTGGAATCCTTTCAATATCTAGTATGATGTCGGAAGTGAAGTTGAGAGGTGTTCTCTGTAAAAAAGAGTATATTTTATCGTTTTTATACATTCAAATACTTCAAAAAGTAAATTTATTACAATATAGCTGATAAGCACAATTAAATACGTTTTTTTTGCAATAAAAAAATCTAACAAATACTTTGGCAAAAATCAAAACTCCAGACACTTTGATAACACTGTAGTTGATACAAAAATTAGTGTATTTATTTGCATTTATAATATTTGTTTGTAAAAATTACATTAAAGTGAGCACATTAAATTGAGCACATTAGGGCTTATTATCTGTGTAAGGGAACATGCTTTTTATAATTTCGCTTATAACACTATGAACCATAGCTCAACTGTTGTTACTCACCATTTGAAAAGTGTCAGTGCTTTCATCTCCCGATTCTTGAGCACTTTCATTTAGTTGAAGGGAAGAAAATGTATCTTCTAGATCTTGGTGGGAATTTTCCTGTAGAATGATAGAAAACTCCGGTTCTGTCAAATGCAATCCCCCTGAAATATTGCATTTCAACACAATTTTTAAAATCTTAAGAATCCAACAAAATACTGTTATTGTATTTAAACTTGTGGGCACGACATTTCATTGTATAAGGCGCTGTTGATTTTTTTTCAAACTCTTGTATATACATATTCCTTAATCAAGGTTACATTACAATTATTTATTTTACACTATAAAATAGAACCCCCACGAATATCAGTATTTTTTTAAACTTTATAATAATACAGTTTTGTTCACCAACAATACCCATTACAATGATTTATGGAAATGTTAAATTAAGCCATATTATTAAACACTTTTTCATAAAAACACACTTACTTTCCAAAATTTTACTCCATGCTGACGTGTAACCCCATACATTTAGCTTTTGGAAACGTTCCAGTGATGAACGTTCTGATTCAGTTGGTTTTAGTAGCATGGTCTCTACATCTTTTTTTGAGAGCTGTTTGTCAAATAGTCAACCCATTGCATTCATAATCATGCCAGTCATCAATTTCTGCGGCATCAAGGGGCATACCCTTAAGTATAACAGGCAGAGTACACAGCTGCATGGACCGGCTCTCTCCGGGGTCAGGGTCAGCAAGGTATTTTAGGCGCACCAGGTTGTCCAACATCAGTACTATGGCACAGTCTCGGAGACTCACTTTTTTGGTTTCTGTTCCTGCCAGAGTCTGGTATGTAAACGGAATTTTCTTGAGGTATGTATTGAAATAGCAAAATTCACTGGTTGCTTTCTTTCCTGATTCTGCTTTCTGCTTTTTTTAAGCATTGAGTTGCACCGGCTGCTGATGTCACACCAAAGACAGAAGTAATTGATTGGTAATTTAACGACAGCTCTTGGGTGTTAATATCTTGTAACAATCCAAAGTAGCTTTTGTTGTAAACATTGAGAAGAGAATCATAAATTCCATACAGTTTTGTTAGTTTTGTAGTAGAGAATGTTTGCTGGTTTTCTGCAAATTTAAAGCTTCTTTGGTTGATAAATGGTTCAAAAAGGATCTGACATGCCACAGGTGTATCAATATACCACTCCTGTATTAAATTAAAAGAATAAATTGATAGTGGCTTAAGCATTATGTCTCCAAAACATTCCTGACATTTGACGCTGTGGGGTTAATTTTCTATTTCTTCATTGTCTGTCTCTGAATTTGTCCAGTTGAAAAGACAATGCTTTGACAATTTACCATTTATGTGTTCGTCTCTCATTTGAAATCGGACTTTGGCTCCATCACAATCAAAATATGGTATCTTGCCTATTTCAAAAAAATAAGTTTCTGCACATGTGACAGAATGTTTTCTATTTAAAAACCTTGTAATCAAAGTTGTATAAGAATTGACATCCTGCAATTCTTCCTTGTGTATTTCAGTATATATATGTATTGCAGGCTGATGTGTGCATAACTTTGTACAGTCAACGCAAATAATTTCTTTCACTCCACTATTAGAAGGTAGCAGTTCCGACAACTGCGATTCAATAACATCCGGAACATGCTGGGTTTGAGTACTAATGGTTATTCCGGAGTCAACATCACCCAACCTTTTTCGTTGCAAACGCCTGTTGATAGCATGTTTGGAATTAATATGTACTAATTTTGAAATTTCTTTGGTTTTTTGTAGGGCTCCAAAGTATTCCCACTTTTTTTCAGAAGACTTTCATAAGTTTCGTTATAAATGTCCACAGCGTATCCATCTGTAAAGTGTTTCTCAAAAAGACAAATTATTTTCCAGTCAGTTTCATTGTATTGTGATTTATATGTGACGCATATTGAAGACAAATTATCCTCATTGATTTCAATATATTCATATTGTTCTTTGTTTACGTTAATAATTGGTTTGTCTACTATTAAGTCATACAGTTCTTTAACTGACTTTTCATCACTGTTTCTATTACACGTAGAAATCACAATTTTATTCTGAATTTGATCAACTATTGTTTTACAAATTTGGAAATGACTTGAATGTGTGCAAACAAATTTAATCACAGAAGTAACTAAAATAAAGGTGTCATTTTGAATTTTACAAGTACTAGTTTTCAATTCCCTCTCTATATTAAATTTTTAATTGGCTTGTCTGTTGGTTTATGATTGAGTTTCAGAAATCCAATAAACTCATTCAAACTGATAAATAGTTGATGCTCATGCGTTAAAATATGTAGACCAGCAAGAGCAGTTATATTGAAAGCCATCAGTGATGTTACATCTGAAAAATAAACTTATCTTATAAATCATGCAGTCAATGAGAGCTAACAAAATTTATCAATTTGTTATTATAACTTAATCACGCTGATGAAAAAAATCAAGTTAAATTTGAAGTTTTAGAGTTTAATTGCAACTTAGTTTCTGTGGGTTAACTGCCTTCCCTCTATTTTAATTCTAAAATGCTGTTCCATAAAGACAATTAAACCATCTCCTCCATATACGCATTTTATCGCAGGAACAAACAATGTGGATCCAGATAAGTCAGCACATCCATGCTGTTTGATCAGGATCTACACTGTTCATCTTTTTGGGGGGTCAGAAATAACCTAATAAAATAAAGAGCAAACAGTGCATATCCTAATCAGACGGCACATATGTGTCTACTGATCTGAGTCTACAGTATTAGCCGATGCTATTTAGGAGTATAAATGGAGGAAAAAGTTAAAGATGCGTATAAATAGAATAAAAAGTGTAAGTTTTTGTCATAGATTTAACACAAGTACGCAAATTCTATTTTCATTGATGCGTCTTTTTTTATTTTGCCTTGAAAAAGGTAAAATAAAAAATATTATATTTTATATTCAAAAGTTGTGTAACGGTAATAAATTATTATTACTTACTTTGTATATTTAACAATAAATATATATTGAAAATGTAAATAAACTCACCCTTTCAAATTTGGCATCCACAGAATGAATCCTAGAAAACACCTTTCTCTTCTAATCATCTAACTTCGTTCATGTATCTATGTATTTTGCTGAGCAAGTAACATCTGTTACATGGAGGGATGCTAGGCCACATGGGGTCAGTTAGGATGTGCTAATGGCTATTTTATTGCTTTACATCAGCACTGGCTAAACAGCTAATGATATGCCATGATGTTAACCACTGCTCAATTTGAGCTCTATGGTGTATGTTGTTCCTTACATTGGATAAAAGATATTACGTTTTCTATTGATACACGTGTTCTTTGAAGCGCATTTCATTCTTTGTTATACATAAATGATAAATTAACAGACTGGTTCGAGTGCATAACGGGGGTCCGTCAGGGGGACAACATTTCGCCGACGATTTTCTCAATCTAAGTGAATGATCTGGTGCAGGAAATCAATGACCTTAATCTTGGCATAAGTGTTAGAGATGTCAAACTATCGTTGCTTTTATACGCAGACGACATCGTTCTAAGACCGACCTTCAACGGATGCTGGACTCCCTACATGCATGGTGTAAACGTTGGAGAGTGTTGATCAACACGGACAAGTCAAAGTGTATGCACTTTAGAAAAGGCCGTACACAGCAAACTGACCATACTTTCACAATTGGAAATAATGTTTTAGAGAAAGTTGATAAATATAAATATTTAGGTGTGATCTTTCATGAAAAAAATAATTTCGCTTATAATTGTGATGCAATATCTAAAGGCGCAGGGCGCGCCTTAGGAAAGATTATATCAAACATTCACAACTTTAAGGATTTCGGATTGAAATCTTATGAGAAATTATATTATTCTTGTGTTGTGCCCATTTTGGATTACTGCTCGTCTGTGTGGGGTGTTAAACACTACCAGTCAATAGATAACGTGCAAAACAGAGCAATGCGTTACTTCTTAGGTGTCCACAGGTTTGCCCCAACATTAGCTTTGATTGGCGACACAGGTTGGCTTCCGAATATCTACCGAAGATGGCTTTCAATGATCCGTTACTGGAACAGACTGGTTACTTTTGATGACAATAGAATAGCTAAAAAGGTGTTTAATTTGGATTATAACGGCAGAAATAACTGGTGCAGTGACTGTAAAGATATTATATCTCGTTTAAACTTATCTCATTACTATGACAATCAAATAACTGTTGATCTCAAATTTGCAAAGTCAAGAATTGAAGAACTTTACTCTAATATATGGAAAACAGACGTTAAAAAGGTACACAAGTTAAGAACATATGTAATTTTCAAAGACAATCTCAAATGTGTAACATATTTGTGTATCAACTTGAAGAAAAATGAACGATCTGTGCTAGCTCAGTACAGATGCGGCATTTTACCGTTAAAAATTGAAACGGGTCGATACACTGGTATGCCAGTTGAACAGATACTGTGTCAGTTATGTGACCTAGGGGAAATTGAAAATGACCGACACTTTTTATTTAATTGTTTTCTTTACTGTAATTTAAGAAATACAGTATTCGGTACAAAGCTAACTGAAACACAATTTATTTCGCTTTCTAGTGACGAACAATTGAAACATTTAATCAGTCATTATCCACGACAAGTTGCCAAATACCTAGTAAATGCTTATCTAAAACGGAAATCAGTTATATTCTCATAGTTTGTCTTATTCATATGCACACGTAATTTGTCTGTCTCATTCATAAAAATTTATCATTTCTTATTAGTTAAATTTCTACATTCATTTACAATTGTTTGATGCACAATTTATCACATTTATTTATATTTCACATATCTGTTTTTCTACTATTGTAAAACGGACAAGCTTTTGTTATATTATAATTCTGGTGACATATAAGCCCATTGGGCCGGGTGTAAACGTTTGTTACATATTTCATATGTATGTTGTACTTTGTATATATATACATGTCACGATAATAAACAAATACTTACTATGCAAGAAATACCTTTGATTGTTTAAATTAAATAATATAATGACAAAAGACATTTAGTCTCTATTGACATGTCGGTTCTTGCTTCTTTGTTCAATAAAAGAAATACCTTATATTGTTTAAGTCAATAATATAGTTTAGATAATGATAAAGACATTACGTTTTCGTCACTACAGTGCAGTTTAATTTCTGACGATTTTCAGTGCATGTTGCCGTTTAGAAGGACAATGTTATGATTGTGAAGTGTAAAGACATTTTAGACAAGTTTTAGAAGCGTGTAAATATTGTACAGTTAAAAATTTGTATTCATCATTATGATGGTAAGATTCCATGAAATGTAAACCCCAATTCTACGTTTTTGAAAATAAAATTGTAAAAGGAATTTATGCGTTGCGTCTTATTTTTCGTTTGTACTTACCATTTTTTAATATGAAGCCGTAGTAGTAGTTATGGTGGTGGTTGTGGCGACGTCGGCGGAGGCGGCGGCGGTGGTGGTTGATCACGCTTACATGTTCAGCAGTCTTACCTTCGTCATAATCATATAATGCGATATATATTATGTTCCAATTCGTTTAGTATAAATACATTACAATCATTGACCAACTCAACCAATCGCTACGGAGTTAACAAATTACCCGTTGAATTTTTGTTCGACCGACTTCATTGTATGTTTGGATAGCGTGGAGGAAAGATCAGGTACGTGTATTTCACGTGTGAGTGATTTTGTTTTTGATTAAGATATAATAAATAAAGCTCCATTATGTGAGAAAAATATATATCATATAATATATGCTTCGATCGCTAAACCAAAGATTAAATGAAAGACATTTTATTGAAAAACATCTTTCCAGGTTTTAAAAGTAATTTAAAATAAATATTATATCAAAGAAACACACCCCAGTTCTGAAATGAAACATTTATTTTCTGTAACGCTGAGCAAAAGCCGATAAACACCTTTTATGAACAATGAATGAAATCTATACAAATCAGTTGCCAATACCTGTAACACCTTTTACCAATACCCGATATCTTCAATAATAGAACTCAATAAATACGCTTCAAAGAACCGACGTATGAATAGGAACGTAATATCTTTTATCACTCTCTAATTTTCAAATTACTGTACAAGAAATTAAATGGAGTATTTTAGAATTGTCCAGTTCGTTACAATAGGATTTTTTGATTTAGTGATATTAATTTTGGATGTCATTGAATAACCTCGGGGTACGGAAATCACCAATTCGGTAAGTCTTTGTAACTTACGATTATTTTACTTACTTCAGGTAATTTAAAATAGATACCTTTACACCCGTTTCAAAGTTACTTAAGATTCCATCGTTGTTATAGTAGGTAAACTAAACACTATCACATAGACATGTGTACAAACAAAGCAGTGTTGAACCTCATTTTTTCACAAAAAAAGTGTTTTTACACGTTGTGAAAAATGCGTGTGAATACGTCACAACGTGTGAGAATGTGTCACAAATCGGCTATGTGAATTATACGTTTGACTTTTATCGACTTTTAGTCTGAACGAACTTTTCACAAGTTTAATCGTTTAAGTCTCATCATTGAACATACAATTTACAGTAACATAGTAAAACTCCACGTCATTTTTCAGGTCGAAACGGCGCTTTTCGGCGACGTCACGCGTACATCTTGGGTGAAAACTCATGAAAGTTACAACAGTGGAAAGAGAATTTAATTCTGTACAATATTATTAAAACAGAAAACTGAACATTCGAAAGATATTAAAGATACAGCAGAAAACATTCAGTAACGGTTCTTTTGACGTCATCTCCAAAAACTGCCGTTAATAGACATCTTTAAAGATCTGTATCTTTGAGACAAAATAAAATATTTTTACAAGATATTCTGTTCTGTTCCACATCGGAAATATGATCAATTAACTGCATGCAAATTTTCATGAAAAAACTTGAAAGTTGAAAAATCGGCGCATTCCACCTTAACTCGGTATTTAACGCGTTATTTTTAAATCAATAACATTCCATAATCTGCATTGTATGGTCCCAACATGAAAGAAGATGAGATTGACCTTTAACGAGAAAATAACCGACAGGACTGAAAAGAATCAGTAAGTCTGACAAGTCTTCTTAGAATATAAATCAAGAAGTACGTCAAGTTAAAAAATAAAAGCAGGATTGAGAAATTTAATAAAGAATTTCACCTCTTCATATTGAAGATAACTTCATATAATAAATACAATATATATATAACACATACAAGTACAACATGTATTATGTGACGGCTGTGTTAGTTTATGCGTCAGTGTCTGTGTGAGCACAAGGAAGGCCTTCAATCTATATCAGTTTGCTGTATTTCTTGATCAGCAATATAGTATTAAAACGGATAAATAATGGAGATATATGGATAATTATCTATAATTATGTAATGCGTCATTTTGACGAAAACATTTAACGATGTTGACGATTACAACAATGTCAAGTTGTCAGTCATGACCACGAGAGTCAGATTTTGTCAACAAAATATAATAAAAATAACAAACTTACAGAATAGTGAGTGTATATTTAGAATAATATTTGCATATTGTTTTTCTTTAATCACAATCTATTTTTTTTTCATTTTCATAAGAAAACACAACAGCTGACCTTACTAACTGGATATTATAAATACGACATAAGTTGCGATTAAAATAAATGTTCGGAATAACTTTTCCCATAGGACTGATTCCGCTCGGAAAGATGAAAGAAACACAAATTCCGATAGGAATTCAACGAACGCAGGAAACATTCCGATCGGAATCACCTCTTCCGATCGGAATTTTTCCGAATGGAAAAAATTCCGACCGGAAAAATTCCGATCGGAAAATTTTCCGATAGGAAAATTCAGGATTCCGATCGGAAAATGTCGATTCCGATCGGAATCGAAGTTTGACATTGAATTTATTTTCCAATTTTCTCGAAAACTAAACAAGATAGGGCATTGAAACATTCCAGTTTTTCTATTTAATTCACGTGTAATCACCCGATAAAAAACCGCAAGAAAATCGATAAAATAAGAAAAAAAGTTTTCGGAAAATATAATATTCCGAAAATTCACAGGATCGTGTTATACTAAAATTATACAATCCCACTCAGTTAGAGTTACAAGAGACTGTGTAACATTATGTCTAAAAAATACTAAATTAAAAGACCAAAAGAGACCATAGAGATGGGGTTAATCACATGCAAGTTGAATTTAAGAGCAATTGCATACTAAATTCCACAAGAATTACCATTTTTTTTATAAATAAAGAACACCTGTGTTTATGTGAAAGTAAGTTAATATGTATGTGGACCTAAAAAACTTCAATGTAGAGTTATTAACCCTATCTGTATGAATTTTAAATCACGAATGTTGAATAACATTCACACATATTGTATAACAAGAAATATCTTTAAAAAAGATAAACGGCGTTGATGGAAAAGATTTATATATACAGGTATATAAGAAAGAAAGAAATACAGAGAGGCGAAGCAGACACAGTTTAGTTATTTTATTTTACTTGGTTTAGCTGTTGACGAACCACCCCTGCCTTCTTAGTATGACTTAGAGATAAAGCGAACGAATCATGACAACTCATAAATTCATTGAAAGTGTTTTTCGAAAAAATTGTTGAAGCTGTTGCAACAATTTCATACAGTGATAACAAGTCGATTAAAGAAGCAATTTATTCAGTTTCAATAAAATACCTCGTGTAGAGTTAGAATTCATGATGAATAAATGTCCTTGAAATTTAATAATTTAACAATATAAATAATAACAGCCTGTTACAAGAGCGAAATCTACCAACTTTTTCGTATATTAACTTTAAAAAAATTGTCCGTCTTGAGTATTGAACCCGGGGCCTCCGCGTGCGAGGCGAGAGTGTAAACCACTACACTACAATGAACTACAACACCTACTAATAACCAATCGAAATAATCTATTTGATTTTTCCGCTGCATAATAATAAAAATCCCACTAGATACCTCTCCACCCTGCTAAATGCCTCTTTGGTGTAAATAGCTACCAATCGAAATAGTTTATTTCATTTTCCCACTGCATAATTAGAGAATACGAGTATTATTTACAACATTTCATTGGTCGAAAAACTAGGTCAAAAGTGAGCTTAGACAGCTAACGCCGAAAAATAAAATTTGAAAAAGAAAGAAAAATGAATTAAAATAGTAAAAGTTATCAGATTGAAATACATGTTTTGGCTCTTACTTTTTTTATATAAAATAGTCGGTCTGAGTTGAAGAATATTATAACAGGTTTTTTCGGTTATTTTCATCATTGTTGGAGATTGAAAAGATCAGTTTATCATCTTCACTGAAATTAAAAACGTTTGGTTCCAGCTCAACTGCTTCGGTTAATAGTTGTTGTTTTAATGGTCATATGATCCACAATGAAGAAATATAAATACGTACACGAGATTCCATATAAATATGTGCACGATATTCCAAAAGTGGCGTGGTATAGCCACCCTGATTGTGGTAGCGTCGTAGATCGTATGCTAAAGATCAAATTAAATGGTGTACTGTACAGGCGATCAAATCGAAACTAGCCATCAGTAGAAAACTCCAATCTTACTATTGGTTAATCTGCGAATCAATTATGTTCCTTACTTCAACAAATCTGATTCTAGATTTCTTAGACTGGTCTCTTACCATAAATTTATTAGGTTTCCTTGAGATGATAAAAATGGGTATGCTGTTTCCGATATCAAGCTTTTCCATTAGTCTGTTCTGATACTGTGCTCAAATTCAACCAATCAAATTTCTGAGATTTAAGACTTTTCTTCATTCTGATTTTTACAATCTTGGGGCCTTGTTAGAGCATCGTTGCTAATAAGACCTGCTTCAGTAAAACCCCTGATAAAGACCTTCGGAAATTCAGACCACCCCAATTATAACTCTTTTGCACTAAATATTTCTATCCTGGAATCAACACCACCCTATTAATTTCCAACGGTGGTCTTAATAGAGCAGTTTCACTGAAATTTGACATCCAAATGCTATAATATAAAAAAACTATAACATTTCTGCTAAACAAATCACTGAATATATACCGAACAGTTAACACTATTTTTTAACTTTGTGTTTCAGCTGACTAGGAGTGTTGGATGTCCACCGAGTGTTTGTGTTATCAGCCAAAACAATAGTAATGCCTATCTCGGACGGATTTATTGCGAACTTGGCTGTTGTGAAACCAGGAAAGATTAGAGATGTTACGGACCCGAAGGACTCTGAGAAAAATCCTTATACTTATTGTCGCTAAATTATGCCACCGATCTCATACTGTCATATACTGTGGTATCGTTATATTTCGCGGTAGTTGAATTTTCGCCGCGACATTTTGCCCCAGTAAAACTGCGAAATGAAACCCTAGCGAAATCCAATAATTTAATATCTAGTCTTATCTAAACAATACAAGTGCGCGAATTGATGCCCGTGCAAAAAAATTGGGTTTTAAGGAGGATTTTGAAAGCGTTAAATAACCGAAAATGTCTATAAACAAGACGTTCTTAATTTTAGGATTGATGTCTTCGTTCATTAAAATGATCAGTTAAAACAAGGAGCAGCCATAGACAGTACATAGATAATTCCATAACAAGAAAAATAAAAGCGCACAAACACAAAAGGACGAAAATATTAGATTGAAAGTCCACACATTCTAACAAATAGATAAGCATTACAACTGACCTGAAATTATAAATGTACTTTCATCGTAAGTTATTTAAAGAAAAAGGTGTCAAAGTCAAAGTTTGGAATTAAAATTGATCATTTTAGCAATGGCAAACCTCGCACCCACGTTGGCAAAGAAAGAATTTAAAAACTGGGTCAAGGGATCCTTAGCTCTCCTCTTTACAAAGGAAGGCTTGACAGATTTTGTTAGTAAGGAGATTAATCGACATCACAAGCGCTTGCTGCAACTTATACAGGCAGCAAATATACAAAACAAGTGCAACTGTACGATCAACAGCTTACCACAGTGTACAAGAAGTAAAAAGCATAATCATATTATAGTTCCGGATCCCACACAGTTGTGTTCTCGTGGTGTTTGCCATATTCTCATGGACGGCATATGCAAAGATCACAGATATAGAGGACCAAGTTGGAAAAATACCGACGCTCAGAAATGGTCTAATGACAAATTTGAGGTAGCAAAATGCTACATGGCCCCTGATGGATATTCTGGCAAATCGTCTCTCTCAGAGACAGACTTCAACGGAATCCTTTCGGTGATCATTAATAATTTGTCCTTTACTACACTAATACAAGACAACTTAGCAACCGAACCTAACATCTGCACAGAGGTAATAGTTATTTTTAACTAGATACACGTAAATTTTATTATTTTACATAAGGCTCGAGAGAAGATAACAAGTAACAACATTTGTTTCAATGTTAATTAAAAATATGATTTAAAAACACGCGCAACATAAAAGTTCACGTATTAACGTAACTCTAATGTAGAAAGCACTAAGTTATGAAATGATTCAGTTACCTATAAATACAATGGAGTAGGACCCTTTTATTTCAATTTAAATATTTGTATATAACAGTTATACCCTTCTGTTAAGACCGCTACTCTGACTGGTTAAGTTGTCTTTAAATTGGTAGGTCTTAATTCTGGGGTAAAAATCAGTGTACAACTGTTTAACGGGCAATAAAATAGTGGTCTTATTATCGGGATGGTCTTAAGTTTAGTGTAATCTTTATGATGGGTTTTACTGTACAGGCACGAAAGGTTGGTCGTGAAATTCGACACACACCAGATCACTTACTGTCTGACAGTGATCTTCAAAACTGCATTGATGTTCTAATCAGGCTTCTATGTGATCCTGTCTACTTGAATAAAGATCCCTCTGCGCAGGCTGCTGTTATGAAGCTTAAAAAGGTATGTTTTTATTCTCAAGACAATCAGATTATACTCCCTCGCTGATAAACATAAGCGCTTTTCAATCATAGAGAAATATCATAGTAACGTTTTAAGACGTTTCCTTTTTTTAAATAATCTATTTGCATCACCGAACTAAAAGGGTGTTTATTGATTATATGTGGCACTTCTCTATTCTTATCTAAGAGAAACAACTGCTTATTGAGACTTGACTACTACTTGACTTTGGACTCGACTTTAAATTTTAACCTATCTGCTAGCGATTTCGAGACACAACCCTTATTGAGACCCATGTGTTTTGGCCTTAGAGTTTCTACCGCTTGTCCTGACAAAACTATCCTATTTTGATGTAGTTGTAACAACCGCTTCACGAGATTGGACTATTCTGTTTTAGCCTAGATTTGCTAGTAGATACATGGCTATTATAGATTTGCACTATTACGGCCTTGCATATGGGTCACAGCTGTTTCTCGAGACTTGACTATTGTATTCCGACTTAATATTTGCTACCGTTTCTAGAAACATACTTTATTGCCTTATTCATATGTATACACAGCATGTATACATTCAGATTGCAAAATCTTTGGACCGCGAGTGTGACGTAATCACGTCAATGACGGACCTCACCGTTAAAATATGACTTTAAAATGGATATGTGTAAGGAAATCTAGTAAAAGACACGAACAAAGATAAAACTGTAATAAGGGCAAACGTGTGTAAATATAGAAGAAATCAGTTACAATGGAAATCTTAACTTTGGCAGACTTTGTGTATATAACATCAAAATGAGCTTAAATCTATTGGAATCGTTGATGAATTTGTGAACAGCTTAATAAACAAGTTTGTTATCGGAATCTGTCAACGATTTGTTGCACTTGGCTTCCTGGTCCCATTTTAAGCTAAAGCATTATTTTGATGAGATACTTTTAATCAATTTTGGCATTTGGTCTTTCGTTTATCTTTTTTCTGTAGTGGCATTATTATTGCTGATTAAGACTCAGCCATTCTGTAATGTCATAACCGCTTTAAGAAAAACAGCACCGGGTTTAGCATTAATCTTCCTTCACAACCCAACAATTGGATTCAGAAGAATTCTGCTTTTGAGACACAAAGCAAAAGCTTCAGCTAAAGTCTAGTTTCACGACTCCCTGCACTGGGTTTCTTGATCCTATTTTTGGCCTCAGCATAATTCTGACTTTTGCGACCCTATCACCGGCTTCACCGGAATTAACTTTTAACTCAGCTTTTTTATTCGATGATCACAATAGAGTTCTTTCACATTGTTGTGCGCATGCGTCGTACTCCACGTTTAGGTACGAAAATATTGGTTTTATCCTAAACCGACGCGTGAGGGGGCATTTAACAGTGTCATTGCTAACAGAATGAACGGTCATGATCACGGTGTCCTCTTAAAGCTTATGATAAATTATAATAATAATTGTGATGAGGCACAATAAATTCGAGTTTAACGAATTTCCGAATATTGCAGGCTTTAAAAAGTCTGGTCGGCAAGATTTGACTGTGAAAAGCGTAAAACAATCAAAGACGTGGTTGCAAATTTGAATCAGGAAGTCTTATATAAAAACAAGGACAATGTGGATTGCATGTTACTGTCTATTTGCCACAGACACATATATAAGCGTCTCGTGTTTTTCTGACAAAATGCGTTTACTTCAAAAAATATATTTTATGTAACTTGATCTCCCTAAATTGGAAGAGAAAACGGATGAATTCAACAATGTATCGCCGTTGTATTCAACGCCCGTTAAGCGTTATTATTTTGTTTACTATTTTACTTCCTTCCAACATATGTTTAAAACTAAAATTTATTGTAATCATTCGTATATTTCTTTTATCAGTCCTGGATTAAAATTATTTTTATGTTTAATAACTAGAAATCATACTTTGAACACGACCGTGTTACTGTTAATTGTCCCTATATATTTGACACAATATTCCCATTCCCATTCTGCCCGGAAAACGATGGTGACATATTGAGGTGTGAAAAGTTGTTTGATATCTGACATTTGAGGAGACTTAAAATTAATTATCTCAAATCATCAAATTGAACTTAACTGTTATTGTCACTTCAAGCGTTAACTTTTCGAATACCTTAAAATTTTCACGAGTTCAGTCCCATATTTCTATAACTATAATTTGTAGCGTTGAAATGGCAGATCATGTAGTAGTTTACGTCTTATTCATGTTATTATAAACATCTTTTTTTATATAAAATCGTCAGCCATAGTCAATAGACATTAGTTTAAGTCGCATTTCATGAATATCTACGTGTTACGGGAATGATGTAGAAAGAAGATAAAATGTCCGCAGACCTCCAAAATCTCAGGATTTTATCTGAAATCTCCGGACCGTAAGGTTCTTCTCCGGATCTAAGGTTTTTCAGGCAAAATCTCAGGATTTAAAAATATTGAAAAGGATAATTAATGAAACATAAATTTAACTGAATTAAGAATGGGTTTTACAATTATATTAATTAATATTAAGAAACTTGGTCTTGGTCACGGCTCCAAAATTTCCTGTTTATTGAGAGATTACGTGATAGTGAAACGATGCCTCGGGCACACATGTACACAACAGCTAAGTGTCATAAAACTAAACTCGGACCTGAATATCGCAGACCCGTTCATTTGTTTTGGTCCATGGTCATTTTGATTTTAAACAGAAATGTAAATATTATATTTCAAAACCTTCAGCGACAACAATTACGAACTTCAACATCAAAATAGTTTTTATTAAAAAAAAAACTCTCTGGATTTTTTTGAATAGTTTTGGTTGGCCTGCCGTCCGGCAATATTCGTTTGGTTCAATCAATTTAACGATTTCTCGGGTTGTAGCTGGAATCATCCTATTATGTAAATACGTAATATTTTTTCTCAAAAGCAAAACACGCAAAACACATAACAACCTAGTCGCCGACGAGCTACATAAGAATATCATTATGTCTCATTCCACTATAAATTATAGCGTTACAAAAAAATGCCGTAAAATAGTAAAATGTCCGATAATGTTTGTCTGAATTGTCAATTATACAGATTTATTTTTAGTAAACACAATTCACGTGTGTATTTTCGTAAAAAAACCATACAAATCCGTTGGATACTCGCGTCCTGAAAATACCGCGATAAACAATGTTTAAAATGCGCATAAACTTTCTTGATGTGCTTGTAAATGATCATAACGTTTTTTTTATTCTTCGTTGTTTGACTGAACTTACTTATTTATAAATTTGAAATGATTAATCAACATGTTCTTAATTTTATAATTACTTAGTCATATTAACAATAGTAAACGATGCCCCCTCGCGTGCATTTATCGACTAAATATGCTCTTCAATTTTAGAGAGCGCTAAGGGGAGGTAACAATGTGAAAGAACTCTATTCACAAAAAATATTATTAAATGATATCAACACTGGAGCGAAATTTTACAGCCGAACACGTTGTTAAGTGTGACAGATAAGACGATTGGTTTTTATTCGACTTTCTCATACATCTTGACTTACACCGAACATAAAATAATGTGTTTTCTTTATTCCATCAATTTCTTAACTTTTTTCTATTCTGGGAGAAAGTTAATCTTATTAATTTGCCAGTAAGTGTCAAAAAGATAATTATTTACACTATAATTCCATTACAAGTGTTGTATTGCAGTTTCTATTTTCTCAGTCGAAGAACTGCTAAATCCAAATGGAGACTACTGGGTATAATATGCGGGTTATCTTCTGTCTTTTAGTTAAAATCAAACGATCTTACCATATACAAAAAGGACATAACCGATGCACACAGAGACAATATTAGAGATGAGTACAGCAATGAACACCGAAATATGCTGCAGAAAATCAACGATCATTTCTCTGATCTTCAAACCGATTCTGTCTCAGAGATTGATAGCATTACAGCTGTCAGGAAAACGGAACTGGAGAAGCTCGCCCACAAGCTCAGCGATAATTTCACCAAACATGCAGAACTTAAGATGCATGAAATAAAACAAGCTGAGAAAACGAAAGAAAAGAGTGGCTATGAGAAAATGCTCAAAGGTATTTAATATGTGATTTAAATGATGTAGAATTTCTTTGTGATCATTCATAATGCTGTAAATACTTCACAATGCAGTCATGCAGAGAATATAAAAACTGGTCTTTTAGATTGCATTCAGACAAGGGCCTTACTTCAAAGTTATTCTTGAAATTGAACATGATAAGATTCTTGAAATTATATTTAATGTTATACAGCCTACACCGGGATTCGGACCAGCATCCCATGTTCACATCGAAACCGGCGTCTGATTAACAATACTTACCATACATTGTAAAGAGACTGTTGTTAGTTTTGTACATAAAAGTATGTATGTTCCGTTTATTGTGCATGTTCATATACAATTTACTACTCAAAGTTTGTTTTATATTATACATATTTACATTGGAAACCGTTTAGGGTTTTCTTATCGGGAAGGTCCCCATTGTACACTTAACCTTGGATGACAGTCGTGCAAACTAGGCGACACTGTATTTTTAAAATATTTACTTAACGTTGCGTACATGTACCAAACATATGTTTGATACTCAATGTTTGCTTAACTTCAAAGACTGTACGTTTATCTTTTTTTTAAATATTTCTTGTGAAATACCTAATTTCAAAGAAAAGTCTTTTGAAATTACTTACTAGGTAATACTATTGGTCAAAAGTTGGAAATTTTAACTCGGCCAGATAACCCTCAGTTTTAGTGAAAATTAATGTCCCTTTTATCTTTTTTACATTGCTGTTATTTCTTAATTTGCAAAACACATTGTATGTTCTTGTATTCAGAAAGAACACGGTTTTATTGTGATTTATTGTGATTTTACAGATGTTTTGTTTAAAATTAACCGGATATTCCTACTACGTGTGGTAAATGTGTCAAACTTATAACCTCAATAAAATTGTAACAAGCCTGGTGAAATATAATTTTTTTTTCATTTTTATTTCATAACAGAATACACTTCAACGCTGAAAACTGTATCAAAATCTATAAAGTTGACAAAACTAGCAATTGTTTTTAATTACAAATAAAATGCCGAACAGTATAGTGTCGCCTCCATTGTTGCCTCAGTAATTAGGATATTGCCCATATCTCAGAGTTTCTTGCTTGGTCAGAATGTTCGAGAACCAGTCAGATTGTTCCAGTCACTCCAGAGTTTCATTTCAAGATTTGCAATGTCAGCCCTCTAACTTCATAAATACAGCTGCAGTTTAAAATCACTATTGCAACAAGGAATTTCACAGCCAGTTTTTTATGGAGATTTAATTTATAAACTTAAGAAGATAAAAGGCAATGTTAATTTCTCCCGGTTATTCGTAAAAACCATCTGTAAATTTAAAAAGAAAGGTTACCAACATGATATTTTACAGCGCTCTGCAGGCCTGGTGATTAGCCCATCTACAGTTGATCATTATGCTTACCTCTTTGGTTGCACGACGGTGCCAGGGGTGTAAGAGTTTATGAAAGTTTATGGGGAAATCTTTTCTTAAAAGAACCTAAAAGCTCGATTTGTTTCTTTTATCCCTGTCATCGTGTTCTTGCTGATTTTACTCCAGGTGCTCTGGTCTCGGAAAGATCATTGAGTACCCGCCCTTTGGCTTTGCAATGCTATTAAATTCTTATGTTTATATGTTTGTATGCTTTTGCATGCAACATTGTTGAGCTGATGGGTGGGTTGGAGTTATTTCACCAAGACAATTTGTACTTGTTTTGTGATACGAGAACCTGTTGGGGCAAGTGTGAGGTTGGTGCACCCTAGAACCTGGTTTAAACCCCCAGTGGCAATTTGTTTTGCCACTGACCGTTCCAAGGCGGTATCCCCAAAGGTTCTCTTGTTTATTAATTGTTTGTGGCGTCCTATTTGAATTGACATACATATATAAAACATGCGCTCTCTCTCTCTTCCTCTCTTCTTTTTCGCTGCGTGGGGAGGCTGTGTTTTTTGAGTGTGACGATTCCTGATATGCATATGTTGCTTTTTTTTGGAAATATTTTTATTCAGTCAGATATGCCATAACGTCTTCACCATGATCAGTTACATGTACCAGTTCGAGTAAGTCAATTAAGACTTTTGGCCCTTAACCTCTCTCCCTCTGGTTAACCAAAAAGCACTATTCGCTCTCCTACATGCAAAGTCTTAGTCTTGTTTTCACTGAATGAGTCTGCATGTTTATAGGTAAAATATCTCTGCTAACTTCTTCAGCAAGCCAGATCCAAGCAAACGTTCTAGAGGTTATGCCCTTTAATTGTGTTTTTATTTTATTTCATATGGTACAATGCCAATGCCTAAATTACATTTTCTTTAGACTTAGCCAATAATATTTCAGAAAAGTTTGATAAAATCCAGATTGGCTCAGTCACTATTGAGTTATGATCCTTTGTAACGTCTATCAAAGTCTATGAAAGATTTTATCAATTCGATAAACTTTCTCGGAATATGTACAGTCTTCAGAACTAGGCTATTTCTGGTAACAAACCAGATAACATAACCCTATCTAAATACTTCACCAAATTGTTAAAACATAAACAAATAGGCATTTGCCGCTCTTGCGCCAGTTTGAGCAAAAATCACTCTATTAAAATTTTCCATAAACATTTGGGATTAAAAATACATATGATTTACTTCGGCAGAAAACACAACCATCTGTAAATTTAAAAAAGTAAAGATCCGAACCTGATATTCTACAGCCTACTGCATGCTTCCTAATTAACCCTTGTACACTTTATTTCTTACACTGGTATTATTTAATAGCGTGCTAGGACACGAGCAAGAGAATTCAATTCCTAGCAATAAGTTCATAGCTTTTATTATAAGGATAATAGAAAAACGCAGATTTGTAAAGTATCTGCGAAATTGAATGATGTAGGAAACTCTTTGTCTTGCAGATTTTCAAGAAGAACTAATCGCGAGTTATCGAGAGAATGAGTCCATGATACCAGCAGCGCCTCTGGATTATGGAAATAAAGTTCCAATAGAGGACTTGTAAGTCTTACCTCCTATGCGAGGCTATGGAAAGCCTAATATTTTTGAACTGGGAAAATATACACAAAAACAAAATCAAATACCGGGAAATGCTGCACAAGAAACGCGTATATCTACAATCAGTCCGCTATTTACCAGTGACGATGTTCGATATAAAAAGATATACATTACGGCGAACGCTGGATTCGGGAAGACCTCGTTGTCACAAAAACTTACTATGATCTGGTGCCAAGCACATTCACCTCTGACGTCATTGACAGAGAAATATGAAGATGAGGAGTTAGACGCGATGAAATACTTTGACTTTCTGTTTCTGCTGCATTTAAGGGTCTATCAAAGTTAACCGCTGTGCAATCTCGATGATTTGATTATGCAAATGTTGTCAAACTATTTGTCAAGAAACACACTGTACACGAAAGATTTCTTACAAGGTCTGTTACACGAGAAAAAGTGCATAATACTTATAGACGGGTTGGATGAGTGGGCCCACCCAGAAACATGTATAAGAACACCGGCAGTACCCCACAACAACCATCCGGACAACTGCACGGTGGTCACCACGTCCAGACCATGGAAGCTGGGAACGATAGGGCTGTCAGAAAATAATATAGATCGGCTTATTGAAATTTCCGAACTTGAATACCTTACACGTTTGAGTCTTGAGGCAAATGCAATCCGAATTCTTAACAAAAGACGCTTAAACCTAGCAAGGAAATTCAGGAATCATTTCGATCAAAAAGTCAAATCAGCTCAAATCGGGGATATTATTTGTATACCATATATTCTGCTACAGCTTATGTGTTTGTTCTTTGGTGGTTGTCCTATTGGTAAATCAAAATGCGAAATATACAGTAACATTACTGAATTTACACTAAAACTTGGTCTTAAGAAACCGAACTTGCCGCAAATACCTGTACAGTCAAACGATAATGCGCTAGTCCCGAAATGTATGGAAAAGAAAACGAAATGTTGCCGTTACTTCAATTTGATTATGAAGCTCGGGAAATTAGCATTTTGTGCATTATTAAGCGAACAAAAAGAATCATCTTTAATTTTTGATAAGACATTTGCAATAAAAATCCTGAAAAACCGAGAAATTGAGTTTTGTTTAAAAGTTGGGCTGTTGTGTCAAACCAGTGACAACAGCAAACTCGGAATAAAACAATATAAAGTTTTCTTTCAACACAAGTCTATACAGGAATTCTTCTCTGCGCTTTACATCACGTCTGAATGGCAAAGTGAATCTGTAAATTCAACCGTTCGTAAGTTTTGTTCATCCCTTTCACGTACTCTTGAAATGGAAAATCTATTCGTTTTCGTCTGCGGTATGAATTCAGAAGTATATACTTGCATTTTCAATGACATTCAGATGAAAGTTGACCTTGCTACACGTCGTTATACATGTAGGACTGAAATGTATAGTGGTAATGACGATAGGGAATTAATAGACACTTACCTATCGATGCAGTTGCCGTGTATGCAAGAAAGTATAAGAAATAGAAACGAAAGTTGTCCTATCTATCTAAATGTTGTGCTTGGTTCTTATCAGTAAATTTAACGCAATTGAAAACAATTTTAAACATTCAAAAAGGTCACTTGAAATCGCTACTGCTGTCAAATTCAGCAGAGCTCGTTCTATCCCTGGAACCTGGTGTGTTCATCTCCCTGGAGGCATTGAGAGTAGAACGCTGTCGCGAGGAACCAGTACGGCTGGCTGACATATTCACTGAATCAGCCCATTCATTGAAATTTCTTGCACTCTCCCGACATAGTCATCTATCCGATATCAGTATAAAGGCGCTCATGCGACTGACATGCTTACAATCACTGTATCTTGATAACGTTCATATGACTCACATAAGCCTTGAATATCTCTATGATTATATCAGCCGGGCCACTTCGCTGATACAGCTCCAGCTGGTGGGCATACACAGCTCAGACACCAAGTATCAGTACCTTGATTGTGACGTCACCTTGGATCTACAGCGTCTGAACGAGCTGAAGACGCTGCATCTTTATCTTGTACCATGTAGACAGCTACGTGTTAACCAAACATGCCTTGAAAAGCTCGTGTTCCTGCCACTAGGAGAGAAAATGACTTCCAGGGCCAGTGCCACTTTGTGGAAAGATCTAGTTGGAGCACCGGTCCTATCATCATTAACGTTGTCGAAGATGAAGTCCTGTCAAGAAATGATGCAAACCGTTCCTACGTTAAACAAGCTACAATATCTTGAGATTAGGTTGGCCGATATGAAAGACCTCATTCCGAACTTCTTACCTGCAACGACAAAGCTTGAACGTGTGGTGCTATACGCGGTGACAATGTCATCTGCGGCGTGGACAGAATTGTTCCTAAGTGTCGACCAGCTATCACAGAGTATCTCCGTTAAACTCTCGTCGATTATAATGACATCCAAGGAGTGGAGAGAACAGCTGCTCAGTGTCGCCGATCTATCGCATCCCGTCACGGTTGAATTATCCGACTGTCAGGGACCATCTAGGAAAGAGTGGGATAGTATTGTGGACGAGATCAAGACAAAGCTTACATTATTGCTATTGCGTGATTTACGTATCTCGAGTAGCCGGTTTGGTGCTGTTCGGGCATCACTGACTCTGACAAAAAATTAGTTTGTTAATATGAAAGAAAACTTATTTTATATTTCACTAAAAGTTCATGGTGAAAAAACAACAACAATACAGTGATGTTTTCATAAAAATGACGCAGATTTGGGGGATTTGTATGTTATATTATTGAAATAAAGTTGATTGATGATTGTTCAAATATTCAATTTTTTATCTGACTGTACATGTGTATCATGATTTTATCGCATTTGCGACCAGGTTAGATCCAGGACAGCCGGCGCATCCATTACATGACCTGAAACTACACTGGTTGCGTCATGGTCAAAAATAACAGAATTATATAAGCGAACAATGTAGATCCTTATCAGACGCCATGTATGTGTTGGCTGATCTGCACTGTTAACCATGGGATAACAGCCATATCCAATGATGTAAAGGGTTAAACGACAGGCTCAATTAAAAACGCTGTATTCAAAATAAATAATATCCCAAAATTAAGAAATAATTTAGTACTACTGTTTACATACATGTACACTTTTATGAGCATAAATATTGAAAACACTAAAAACTCTGCACAAAATTGCTAAAGATTTTCCATGTAATTTTAATAGTGAAATTTTATTTTAGCGATTAAAGAAAGTATATATTAAAATGATTATGTAATTGTGTAGGTTGATTATACATACTCGAGCACAAAAGAAACGCCTCAGCCAAGACTAAATAGATATCATACCTCTCAGTAAGCAGTAAATTTATAAATCCATTTATGAGTCAGAAGACAATCATTTCATTGAATATTGAATATTGCTCATACAATAAGCTGTTTTTTTATTATAGGGTGTTATAAGACAAAACCAGGGTCGCTATACCACGTGACTTTTGGATGTCGTGCACATACAAAATCACTCGTTCAGATTTTGCTTATTTCTCGGTAATTTCAGGACCGATTTCGATCACATTAGATCAAATAAAGATCACATTACACTTGTTAAATACCTTGAATACCTTCAATCTTCGGAGTCTTCAAAAAGTCGATGACTTGTGTACTCCCCTTTTGTCCAGTTTGGTCTTTAAAATAGGAATTGTTACACTGCATACAGTTTCTTCTTGTTAACTGTTCCACTGGTCCCGTGTGACATATTCATTGAATTTGAAGAATTTTTCATAATTGATGTCTTCAAAGTTCAAAATTTCAATAAGGTCATATGGAACTATCCTTGTAGCGCGACGCTGCACCTTTTCTATAAGTTGCATGGTTTTCTTTGTCGATGGGCTCCATACAGAATCATTATAGTCTAATATTGAACGAACAAGACTTTCGTACAAAGTCAAAAGGAAATGTTTGTCAAGACGTGAGTTGATTAGTCCTAAAATTTTATTACCTTTGTTCACTATTTGGCTAACACCTACCTGAAGCGAGTGATGGCTATGAAGAGTGTACATACTGGTATAGGCCAAAATTTCAAACGTATCCTGCGGGTAAACAAGTGTATCCGGCGTGTAAACAATTGCATCCGAATATGAGAAAACTGTACCCGGAGTTAAAATAACAGTATTGGGAGTGGCAATAACGGTATTGGTAGTGCACATAAGGCTATGAACAGTGTACATACTGGTATAGGCCAAAATTTCAAACGTATCCTGCGGGTAAACAAGTGTATCCGGCGTGTAAACAATTGCATCCGGATGGGAGAAAACTGTACCCGGAGTTAAAATAACAGTATTGGGAGTGGCAATAACGGTATTGGTAGTGCACATAAGGCTATGAACAGTGTACATACTGGTATAGGCCAAAATTTCAAACGTATCCTGCGGGTAAACAAGTGTATCCGGCGTGTAAACAATTGCATCCGGATGGGAGAAAACTGTACCCGGAGTTAAAATAACAGTATTGGGAGTGGCAATAACGGTATTGGTAGTGCACATAAGGCTATGAACAGTGTACATACTGGTATAGGCCAAAATTTCAAACGTATCCTGCGGGTAAACAAGTGTATCCGGCGTGTAAACAATTGCATGCGGATGGGAGAAAACTGTACCCGGAGTTAAAATAACAGTATTGGGAGTGGCAATAACGGTATTGGTAGTGCACATAAGGCTATGAACAGTGTACATACTGGTATAGGCCAAAATTTCAAACGTATCCTGCGGGTAAACAAGTGTATCCGGCGTGTAAACAATTGCATCCGGATGGGAGAAAACTGTACCCGGAGTTAAAATAACAGTATTGGGAGTGGCAATAACGGTATTGGTAGTGCACATAAGGCTATGAACAGTGTACATACTGGTATAGGCCAAAATTTCAAACGTATCCTGCGGGTAAACAAGTGTATCCGGCGTGTAAACAATTGCATCGGATGGGAGAAAACTGTACCCGGAGTTAAAATAACAGTATTGGGAGTGGCAATAACGGTATTGGTAGTGCACATAAGGCTATGAACAGTGTACATACTGGTATAGGCCAAAATTTCAAACGTATCCTGCGGGTAAACAAGTGTATCCGGCGTGTAAACAATTGCATGCGGATGGGAGAAAACTGTACCCGGAGTTAAAATAACAGTATTGGGAGTGGCAATAACGGTATTGGTAGTGCACATAAGGCTATGAACAGTGTACATACTGGTATAGGCCAAAATTTCAAACGTATCCTGCGGGTAAACAAGTGTATCCGGCGTGTAAACAATTGCATGCGGATGGGAGAAAACTGTACCCGGAGTTAAAATAACAGTATTGGGAGTGGCAATAACGGTATTGGTAGTGCACATAAGGCTATGAACAGTGTACATACTGGTATAGGCCAAAATTTCAAACGTATCCTGCGGGTAAACAAGTGTATCCGGCGTGTAAACAATTGCATGCGGATGGGAGAAAACTGTACCCGGAGTTAAAATAACAGTATTGGGAGTGGCAATAACGGTATTGGTAGTGCACATAAGGCTATGAACAGTGTACATACTGGTATAGGCCAAAATTTCAAACGTATCCTGCGGGTAAACAAGTGTATCCGGCGTGTAAACAATTGCATGCGGATGGGAGAAAACTGTACCCGGAGTTAAAATAACAGTATTGGGAGTGGCAATAACGGTATTGGTAGTGCACATAAGGCTATGAACAGTGTACATACTGGTATAGGCCAAAATTTCAAACGTATCCTGCGGGTAAACAAGTGTATCCGGCGTGTAAACAATTGCATGCGGATGGGAGAAAACTGTACCCGGAGTTAAAATAACAGTATTGGGAGTGGCAATAACGGTATTGGTAGTGCACATAAGGCTATGAACAGTGTACATACTGGTATAGGCCAAAATTTCAAACGTATCCTGCGGGTAAACAAGTGTATCCGGCGTGTAAACAATTGCATGCGGATGGGAGAAAACTGTACCCGGAGTTAAAATAACGGTATTGGGAGTGGCAATAACGGTATTGGTAGTGCACATAAGGCTATGAACAGTGTACATACTGGTATAGGCCAAAATTTCAAACGTATCCTGCGGGTAAACAAGTGTATCCGGCGTGTAAACAATTGCATGCGGATGGGAGAAAACTGTACCCGGAGTTAAAATAACAGTATTGGGAGTGGCAATAACGGTATTGGTAGTGCACATAAGGCTATGAACAGTGTACATACTGGTATAGGCCAAAATTTCAAACGTATCCTGCGGGTAAACAAGTGTATCCGGCGTGTAAACAATTGCATGCGGATGGGAGAAAACTGTACCCGGAGTTAAAATAACAGTATTGGGAGTGGCAATAACGGTATTGGTAGTGCACATAAGGCTATGAACAGTGTACATACTGGTATAGGCCAAAATTTCAAACGTATCCTGCGGGTAAACAAGTGTATCCGGCGTGTAAACAATTGCATGCGGATGGGAGAAAACTGTACCCGGAGTTAAAATAACAGTATTGGGAGTGGCAATAACGGTATTGGTAGTGCACATAAGGCTATGAACAGTGTACATACTGGTATAGGCCAAAATTTCAAACGTATCCTGCGGGTAAACAAGTGTATCCGGCGTGTAAACAATTGCATGCGGATGGGAGAAAACTGTACCCGGAGTTAAAATAACAGTATTGGGAGTGGCAATAACGGTATTGGTAGTGCACATAAGGCTATGAACAGTGTACATACTGGTATAGGCCAAAATTTCAAACGTATCCTGCGGGTAAACAAGTGTATCCGGCGTGTAAACAATTGCATGCGGATGGGAGAAAACTGTACCCGGAGTTAAAATAACAGTATTGGGAGTGGCAATAACGGTATTGGTAGTGCACATAAGGCTATGAACAGTGTACATACTGGTATAGGCCAAAATTTCAAACGTATCCTGCGGGTAAACAAGTGTATCCGGCGTGTAAACAATTGCATGCGGATGGGAGAAAACTGTACCCGGAGTTAAAATAACAGTATTGGGAGTGGCAATAACGGTATTGGTAGTGCACATAAGGCTATGAACAGTGTACATACTGGTATAGGCCAAAATTTCAAACGTATCCTGCGGGTAAACAAGTGTATCCGGCGTGTAAACAATTGCATGCGGATGGGAGAAAACTGTACCCGGAGTTAAAATAACAGTATTGGGAGTGGCAATAACGGTATTGGTAGTGCACATAAGGCTATGAACAGTGTACATACTGGTATAGGCCAAAATTTCAAACGTATCCTGCGGGTAAACAAGTGTATCCGGCGTGTAAACAATTGCATGCGGATGGGAGAAAACTGTACCCGGAGTTAAAATAACAGTATTGGGAGTGGCAATAACGGTATTGGTAGTGCACATAAGGCTATGAACAGTGTACATACTGGTATAGGCCAAAATTTCAAACGTATCCTGCGGGTAAACAAGTGTATCCGGCGTGTAAACAATTGCATGCGGATGGGAGAAAACTGTACCCGGAGTTAAAATAACAGTATTGGGAGTGGCAATAACGGTATTGGTAGTGCACATAAGGCTATGAACAGTGTACATACTGGTATAGGCCAAAATTTCAAACGTATCCTGCGGGTAAACAAGTGTATCCGGCGTGTAAACAATTGCATGCGGATGGGAGAAAACTGTACCCGGAGTTAAAATAACAGTATTGGGAGTGGCAATAACGGTATTGGTAGTGCACATAAGGCTATGAACAGTGTACATACTGGTATAGGCCAAAATTTCAAACGTATCCTGCGGGTAAACAAGTGTATCCGGCGTGTAAACAATTGCATGCGGATGGGAGAAAACTGTACCCGGAGTTAAAATAACAGTATTGGGAGTGGCAATAACGGTATTGGTAGTGCACATAAGGCTATGAACAGTGTACATACTGGTATAGGCCAAAATTTCAAACGTATCCTGCGGGTAAACAAGTGTATCCGGCGTGTAAACAATTGCATGCGGATGGGAGAAAACTGTACCCGGAGTTAAAATAACAGTATTGGGAGTGGCAATAACGGTATTGGTAGTGCACATAAGGCTATGAACAGTGTACATACTGGTATAGGCCAAAATTTCAAACGTATCCTGCGGGTAAACAAGTGTATCCGGCGTGTAAACAATTGCATGCGGATGGGAGAAAACTGTACCCGGAGTTAAAATAACAGTATTGGGAGTGGCAATAACGGTATTGGTAGTGCACATAAGGCTATGAACAGTGTACATACTGGTATAGGCCAAAATTTCAAACGTATCCTGCGGGTAAACAAGTGTATCCGGCGTGTAAACAATTGCATGCGGATGGGAGAAAACTGTACCCGGAGTTAAAATAACAGTATTGGGAGTGGCAATAACGGTATTGGTAGTGCACATAAGGCTATGAACAGTGTACATACTGGTATAGGCCAAAATTTCAAACGTATCCTGCGGGTAAACAAGTGTATCCGGCGTGTAAACAATTGCATGCGGATGGGAGAAAACTGTACCCGGAGTTAAAATAACAGTATTGGGAGTGGCAATAACGGTATTGGTAGTGCACATAAGGCTATGAACAGTGTACATACTGGTATAGGCCAAAATTTCAAACGTATCCTGCGGGTAAACAAGTGTATCCGGCGTGTAAACAATTGCATGCGGATGGGAGAAAACTGTACCCGGAGTTAAAATAACAGTATTGGGAGTGGCAATAACGGTATTGGTAGTGCACATAAGGCTATGAACAGTGTACATACTGGTATAGGCCAAAATTTCAAACGTATCCTGCGGGTAAACAAGTGTATCCGGCGTGTAAACAATTGCATGCGGATGGGAGAAAACTGTACCCGGAGTTAAAATAACAGTATTGGGAGTGGCAATAACGGTATTGGTAGTGCACATAAGGCTATGAACAGTGTACATACTGGTATAGGCCAAAATTTCAAACGTATCCTGCGGGTAAACAAGTGTATCCGGCGTGTAAACAATTGCATCGGGATGGGAGAAAACTGTACCCGGAGTTAAAATAACAGTATTGGGAGTGGCAATAACGGTATTGGTAGTGCACATAAGGCTATGAACAGTGTACATACTGGTATAGGCCAAAATTTCAAACGTATCCTGCGGGTAAACAAGTGTATCCGGCGTGTAAACAATTGCATGCGGATGGGAGAAAACTGTACCCGGAGTTAAAATAACAGTATTGGGAGTGGCAATAACGGTATTGGTAGTGCACATAAGGCTATGAACAGTGTACATACTGGTATAGGCCAAAATTTCAAACGTATCCTGCGGGTAAACAAGTGTATCCGGCGTGTAAACAATTGCATGCGGATGGGAGAAAACTGTACCCGGAGTTAAAATAACAGTATTGGGAGTGGCAATAACGGTATTGGTAGTGCACATAAGGCTATGAACAGTGTACATACTGGTATAGGCCAAAATTTCAAACGTATCCTGCGGGTAAACAAGTGTATCCGGCGTGTAAACAATTGCATGCGGATGGGAGAAAACTGTACCCGGAGTTAAAATAACAGTATTGGGAGTGGCAATAACGGTATTGGTAGTGCACATAAGGCTATGAACAGTGTACATACTGGTATAGGCCAAAATTTCAAACGTATCCTGCGGGTAAACAAGTGTATCCGGCGTGTAAACAATTGCATGCGGATGGGAGAAAACTGTACCCGGAGTTAAAATAACAGTATTGGGAGTGGCAATAACGGTATTGGTAGTGCACATAAGGCTATGAACAGTGTACATACTGGTATAGGCCAAAATTTCAAACGTATCCTGCGGGTAAACAAGTGTATCCGGCGTGTAAACAATTGCATGCGGATGGGAGAAAACTGTACCCGGAGTTAAAATAACAGTATTGGGAGTGGCAATAACGGTATTGGTAGTGCACATAAGGCTATGAACAGTGTACATACTGGTATAGGCCAAAATTTCAAACGTATCCTGCGGGTAAACAAGTGTATCCGGCGTGTAAACAATTGCATGCGGATGGGAGAAAACTGTACCCGGAGTTAAAATAACAGTATTGGGAGTGGCAATAACGGTATTGGTAGTGCACATAAGGCTATGAACAGTGTACATACTGGTATAGGCCAAAATTTCAAACGTATCCTGCGGGTAAACAAGTGTATCCGGCGTGTAAACAATTGCATCGGGATGGGAGAAAACTGTACCCGGAGTTAAAATAACAGTATTGGGAGTGGCAATAACGGTATTGGTAGTGCACATAAGGCTATGAACAGTGTACATACTGGTATAGGCCAAAATTTCAAACGTATCCTGCGGGTAAACAAGTGTATCCGGCGTGTAAACAATTGCATGCGGATGGGAGAAAACTGTACCCGGAGTTAAAATAACAGTATTGGGAGTGGCAATAACGGTATTGGTAGTGCACATAAGGCTATGAACAGTGTACATACTGGTATAGGCCAAAATTTCAAACGTATCCTGCGGGTAAACAAGTGTATCCGGCGTGTAAACAATTGCATGCGGATGGGAGAAAACTGTACCCGGAGTTAAAATAACAGTATTGGGAGTGGCAATAACGGTATTGGTAGTGCACATAAGGCTATGAACAGTGTACATACTGGTATAGGCCAAAATTTCAAACGTATCCTGCGGGTAAACAAGTGTATCCGGCGTGTAAACAATTGCATCGGGATGGGAGAAAACTGTACCCGGAGTTAAAATAACAGTATTGGGAGTGGCAATAACGGTATTGGTAGTGCACATAAGGCTATGAACAGTGTACATACTGGTATAGGCCAAAATTTCAAACGTATCCTGCGGGTAAACAAGTGTATCCGGCGTGTAAACAATTGCATGCGGATGGGAGAAAACTGTACCCGGAGTTAAAATAACAGTATTGGGAGTGGCAATAACGGTATTGGTAGTGCACATAAGGCTATGAACAGTGTACATACTGGTATAGGCCAAAATTTCAAACGTATCCTGCGGGTAAACAAGTGTATCCGGCGTGTAAACAATTGCATGCGGATGGGAGAAAACTGTACCCGGAGTTAAAATAACAGTATTGGGAGTGGCAATAACGGTATTGGTAGTGCACATAAGGCTATGAACAGTGTACATACTGGTATAGGCCAAAATTTCAAACGTATCCTGCGGGTAAACAAGTGTATCCGGCGTGTAAACAATTGCATGCGGATGGGAGAAAACTGTACCCGGAGTTAAAATAACAGTATTGGGAGTGGCAATAACGGTATTGGTAGTGCACATAAGGCTATGAACAGTGTACATACTGGTATAGGCCAAAATTTCAAACGTATCCTGCGGGTAAACAAGTGTATCCGGCGTGTAAACAATTGCATGCGGATGGGAGAAAACTGTACCCGGAGTTAAAATAACAGTATTGGGAGTGGCAATAACGGTATTGGTAGTGCACATAAGGCTATGAACAGTGTACATACTGGTATAGGCCAAAATTTCAAACGTATCCTGCGGGTAAACAAGTGTATCCGGCGTGTAAACAATTGCATGCGGATGGGAGAAAACTGTACCCGGAGTTAAAATAACAGTATTGGGAGTGGCAATAACGGTATTGGTAGTGCACATAAGGCTATGAACAGTGTACATACTGGTATAGGCCAAAATTTCAAACGTATCCTGCGGGTAAACAAGTGTATCCGGCGTGTAAACAATTGCATGCGGATGGGAGAAAACTGTACCCGGAGTTAAAATAACAGTATTGGGAGTGGCAATAACGGTATTGGTAGTGCACATAAGGCTATGAACAGTGTACATACTGGTATAGGCCAAAATTTCAAACGTATCCTGCGGGTAAACAAGTGTATCCGGCGTGTAAACAATTGCATGCGGATGGGAGAAAACTGTACCCGGAGTTAAAATAACAGTATTGGGAGTGGCAATAACGGTATTGGTAGTGCACATAAGGCTATGAACAGTGTACATACTGGTATAGGCCAAAATTTCAAACGTATCCTGCGGGTAAACAAGTGTATCCGGCGTGTAAACAATTGCATGCGGATGGGAGAAAACTGTACCCGGAGTTAAAATAACAGTATTGGGAGTGGCAATAACGGTATTGGTAGTGCACATAAGGCTATGAACAGTGTACATACTGGTATAGGCCAAAATTTCAAACGTATCCTGCGGGTAAACAAGTGTATCCGGCGTGTAAACAATTGCATGCGGATGGGAGAAAACTGTACCCGGAGTTAAAATAACAGTATTGGGAGTGGCAATAACGGTATTGGTAGTGCACATAAGGCTATGAACAGTGTACATACTGGTATAGGCCAAAATTTCAAACGTATCCTGCGGGTAAACAAGTGTATCCGGCGTGTAAACAATTGCATGCGGATGGGAGAAAACTGTACCCGGAGTTAAAATAACAGTATTGGGAGTGGCAATAACGGTATTGGTAGTGCACATAAGGCTATGAACAGTGTACATACTGGTATAGGCCAAAATTTCAAACGTATCCTGCGGGTAAACAAGTGTATCCGGCGTGTAAACAATTGCATGCGGATGGGAGAAAACTGTACCCGGAGTTAAAATAACAGTATTGGGAGTGGCAATAACGGTATTGGTAGTGCACATAAGGCTATGAACAGTGTACATACTGGTATAGGCCAAAATTTCAAACGTATCCTGCGGGTAAACAAGTGTATCCGGCGTGTAAACAATTGCATGCGGATGGGAGAAAACTGTACCCGGAGTTAAAATAACAGTATTGGGAGTGGCAATAACGGTATTGGTAGTGCACATAAGGCTATGAACAGTGTACATACTGGTATAGGCCAAAATTTCAAACGTATCCTGCGGGTAAACAAGTGTATCCGGCGTGTAAACAATTGCATGCGGATGGGAGAAAACTGTACCCGGAGTTAAAATAACAGTATTGGGAGTGGCAATAACGGTATTGGTAGTGCACATAAGGCTATGAACAGTGTACATACTGGTATAGGCCAAAATTTCAAACGTATCCTGCGGGTAAACAAGTGTATCCGGCGTGTAAACAATTGCATGCGGATGGGAGAAAACTGTACCCGGAGTTAAAATAACAGTATTGGGAGTGGCAATAACGGTATTGGTAGTGCACATAAGGCTATGAACAGTGTACATACTGGTATAGGCCAAAATTTCAAACGTATCCTGCGGGTAAACAAGTGTATCCGGCGTGTAAACAATTGCATGCGGATGGGAGAAAACTGTACCCGGAGTTAAAATAACAGTATTGGGAGTGGCAATAACGGTATTGGTAGTGCACATAAGGCTATGAACAGTGTACATACTGGTATAGGCCAAAATTTCAAACGTATCCTGCGGGTAAACAAGTGTATCCGGCGTGTAAACAATTGCATGCGGATGGGAGAAAACTGTACCCGGAGTTAAAATAACAGTATTGGGAGTGGCAATAACGGTATTGGTAGTGCACATAAGGCTATGAACAGTGTACATACTGGTATAGGCCAAAATTTCAAACGTATCCTGCGGGTAAACAAGTGTATCCGGCGTGTAAACAATTGCATGCGGATGGGAGAAAACTGTACCCGGAGTTAAAATAACAGTATTGGGAGTGGCAATAACGGTATTGGTAGTGCACATAAGGCTATGAACAGTGTACATACTGGTATAGGCCAAAATTTCAAACGTATCCTGCGGGTAAACAAGTGTATCCGGCGTGTAAACAATTGCATGCGGATGGGAGAAAACTGTACCCGGAGTTAAAATAACAGTATTGGGAGTGGCAATAACGGTATTGGTAGTGCACATAAGGCTATGAACAGTGTACATACTGGTATAGGCCAAAATTTCAAACGTATCCTGCGGGTAAACAAGTGTATCCGGCGTGTAAACAATTGCATGCGGATGGGAGAAAACTGTACCCGGAGTTAAAATAACAGTATTGGGAGTGGCAATAACGGTATTGGTAGTGCACATAAGGCTATGAACAGTGTACATACTGGTATAGGCCAAAATTTCAAACGTATCCTGCGGGTAAACAAGTGTATCCGGCGTGTAAACAATTGCATGCGGATGGGAGAAAACTGTACCCGGAGTTAAAATAACAGTATTGGGAGTGGCAATAACGGTATTGGTAGTGCACATAAGGCTATGAACAGTGTACATACTGGTATAGGCCAAAATTTCAAACGTATCCTGCGGGTAAACAAGTGTATCCGGCGTGTAAACAATTGCATGCGGATGGGAGAAAACTGTACCCGGAGTTAAAATAACAGTATTGGGAGTGGCAATAACGGTATTGGTAGTGCACATAAGGCTATGAACAGTGTACATACTGGTATAGGCCAAAATTTCAAACGTATCCTGCGGGTAAACAAGTGTATCCGGCGTGTAAACAATTGCATGCGGATGGGAGAAAACTGTACCCGGAGTTAAAATAACAGTATTGGGAGTGGCAATAACGGTATTGGTAGTGCACATAAGGCTATGAACAGTGTACATACTGGTATAGGCCAAAATTTCAAACGTATCCTGCGGGTAAACAAGTGTATCCGGCGTGTAAACAATTGCATGCGGATGGGAGAAAACTGTACCCGGAGTTAAAATAACAGTATTGGGAGTGGCAATAACGGTATTGGTAGTGCACATAAGGCTATGAACAGTGTACATACTGGTATAGGCCAAAATTTCAAACGTATCCTGCGGGTAAACAAGTGTATCCGGCGTGTAAACAATTGCATCGGGATGGGAGAAAACTGTACCCGGAGTTAAAATAACAGTATTGGGAGTGGCAATAACGGTATTGGTAGTGCACATAAGGCTATGAACAGTGTACATACTGGTATAGGCCAAAATTTCAAACGTATCCTGCGGGTAAACAAGTGTATCCGGCGTGTAAACAATTGCATGCGGATGGGAGAAAACTGTACCCGGAGTTAAAATAACAGTATTGGGAGTGGCAATAACGGTATTGGTAGTGCACATAAGGCTATGAACAGTGTACATACTGGTATAGGCCAAAATTTCAAACGTATCCTGCGGGTAAACAAGTGTATCCGGCGTGTAAACAATTGCATGCGGATGGGAGAAAACTGTACCCGGAGTTAAAATAACAGTATTGGGAGTGGCAATAACGGTATTGGTAGTGCACATAAGGCTATGAACAGTGTACATACTGGTATAGGCCAAAATTTCAAACGTATCCTGCGGGTAAACAAGTGTATCCGGCGTGTAAACAATTGCATGCGGATGGGAGAAAACTGTACCCGGAGTTAAAATAACAGTATTGGGAGTGGCAATAACGGTATTGGTAGTGCACATAAGGCTATGAACAGTGTACATACTGGTATAGGCCAAAATTTCAAACGTATCCTGCGGGTAAACAAGTGTATCCGGCGTGTAAACAATTGCATGCGGATGGGAGAAAACTGTACCCGGAGTTAAAATAACAGTATTGGGAGTGGCAATAACGGTATTGGTAGTGCACATAAGGCTATGAACAGTGTACATACTGGTATAGGCCAAAATTTCAAACGTATCCTGCGGGTAAACAAGTGTATCCGGCGTGTAAACAATTGCATGCGGATGGGAGAAAACTGTACCCGGAGTTAAAATAACAGTATTGGGAGTGGCAATAACGGTATTGGTAGTGCACATAAGGCTATGAACAGTGTACATACTGGTATAGGCCAAAATTTCAAACGTATCCTGCGGGTAAACAAGTGTATCCGGCGTGTAAACAATTGCATGCGGATGGGAGAAAACTGTACCCGGAGTTAAAATAACAGTATTGGGAGTGGCAATAACGGTATTGGTAGTGCACATAAGGCTATGAACAGTGTACATACTGGTATAGGCCAAAATTTCAAACGTATCCTGCGGGTAAACAAGTGTATCCGGCGTGTAAACAATTGCATGCGGATGGGAGAAAACTGTACCCGGAGTTAAAATAACAGTATTGGGAGTGGCAATAACGGTATTGGTAGTGCACATAAGGCTATGAACAGTGTACATACTGGTATAGGCCAAAATTTCAAACGTATCCTGCGGGTAAACAAGTGTATCCGGCGTGTAAACAATTGCATGCGGATGGGAGAAAACTGTACCCGGAGTTAAAATAACAGTATTGGGAGTGGCAATAACGGTATTGGTAGTGCACATAAGGCTATGAACAGTGTACATACTGGTATAGGCCAAAATTTCAAACGTATCCTGCGGGTAAACAAGTGTATCCGGCGTGTAAACAATTGCATGCGGATGGGAGAAAACTGTACCCGGAGTTAAAATAACAGTATTGGGAGTGGCAATAACGGTATTGGTAGTGCACATAAGGCTATGAACAGTGTACATACTGGTATAGGCCAAAATTTCAAACGTATCCTGCGGGTAAACAAGTGTATCCGGCGTGTAAACAATTGCATGCGGATGGGAGAAAACTGTACCCGGAGTTAAAATAACAGTATTGGGAGTGGCAATAACGGTATTGGTAGTGCACATAAGGCTATGAACAGTGTACATACTGGTATAGGCCAAAATTTCAAACGTATCCTGCGGGTAAACAAGTGTATCCGGCGTGTAAACAATTGCATGCGGATGGGAGAAAACTGTACCCGGAGTTAAAATAACAGTATTGGGAGTGGCAATAACGGTATTGGTAGTGCACATAAGGCTATGAACAGTGTACATACTGGTATAGGCCAAAATTTCAAACGTATCCTGCGGGTAAACAAGTGTATCCGGCGTGTAAACAATTGCATGCGGATGGGAGAAAACTGTACCCGGAGTTAAAATAACAGTATTGGGAGTGGCAATAACGGTATTGGTAGTGCACATAAGGCTATGAACAGTGTACATACTGGTATAGGCCAAAATTTCAAACGTATCCTGCGGGTAAACAAGTGTATCCGGCGTGTAAACAATTGCATGCGGATGGGAGAAAACTGTACCCGGAGTTAAAATAACAGTATTGGGAGTGGCAATAACGGTATTGGTAGTGCACATAAGGCTATGAACAGTGTACATACTGGTATAGGCCAAAATTTCAAACGTATCCTGCGGGTAAACAAGTGTATCCGGCGTGTAAACAATTGCATGCGGATGGGAGAAAACTGTACCCGGAGTTAAAATAACAGTATTGGGAGTGGCAATAACGGTATTGGTAGTGCACATAAGGCTATGAACAGTGTACATACTGGTATAGGCCAAAATTTCAAACGTATCCTGCGGGTAAACAAGTGTATCCGGCGTGTAAACAATTGCATGCGGATGGGAGAAAACTGTACCCGGAGTTAAAATAACAGTATTGGGAGTGGCAATAACGGTATTGGTAGTGCACATAAGGCTATGAACAGTGTACATACTGGTATAGGCCAAAATTTCAAACGTATCCTGCGGGTAAACAAGTGTATCCGGCGTGTAAACAATTGCATCGGGATGGGAGAAAACTGTACCCGGAGTTAAAATAACAGTATTGGGAGTGGCAATAACGGTATTGGTAGTGCACATAAGGCTATGAACAGTGTACATACTGGTATAGGCCAAAATTTCAAACGTATCCTGCGGGTAAACAAGTGTATCCGGCGTGTAAACAATTGCATCGGGATGGGAGAAAACTGTACCCGGAGTTAAAATAACAGTATTGGGAGTGGCAATAACGGTATTGGTAGTGCACATAAGGCTATGAACAGTGTACATACTGGTATAGGCCAAAATTTCAAACGTATCCTGCGGGTAAACAAGTGTATCCGGCGTGTAAACAATTGCATCGGGATGGGAGAAAACTGTACCCGGAGTTAAAATAACAGTATTGGGAGTGGCAATAACGGTATTGGTAGTGCACATAAGGCTATGAACAGTGTACATACTGGTATAGGCCAAAATTTCAAACGTATCCTGCGGGTAAACAAGTGTATCCGGCGTGTAAACAATTGCATGCGGATGGGAGAAAACTGTACCCGGAGTTAAAATAACAGTATTGGGAGTGGCAATAACGGTATTGGTAGTGCACATAAGGCTATGAACAGTGTACATACTGGTATAGGCCAAAATTTCAAACGTATCCTGCGGGTAAACAAGTGTATCCGGCGTGTAAACAATTGCATCGGGATGGGAGAAAACTGTACCCGGAGTTAAAATAACAGTATTGGGAGTGGCAATAACGGTATTGGTAGTGCACATAAGGCTATGAACAGTGTACATACTGGTATAGGCCAAAATTTCAAACGTATCCTGCGGGTAAACAAGTGTATCCGGCGTGTAAACAATTGCATCGGGATGGGAGAAAACTGTACCCGGAGTTAAAATAACAGTATTGGGAGTGGCAATAACGGTATTGGTAGTGCACATAAGGCTATGAACAGTGTACATACTGGTATAGGCCAAAATTTCAAACGTATCCTGCGGGTAAACAAGTGTATCCGGCGTGTAAACAATTGCATGCGGATGGGAGAAAACTGTACCCGGAGTTAAAATAACAGTATTGGGAGTGGCAATAACGGTATTGGTAGTGCACATAAGGCTATGAACAGTGTACATACTGGTATAGGCCAAAATTTCAAACGTATCCTGCGGGTAAACAAGTGTATCCGGCGTGTAAACAATTGCATCGGGATGGGAGAAAACTGTACCCGGAGTTAAAATAACAGTATTGGGAGTGGCAATAACGGTATTGGTAGTGCACATAAGGCTATGAACAGTGTACATACTGGTATAGGCCAAAATTTCAAACGTATCCTGCGGGTAAACAAGTGTATCCGGCGTGTAAACAATTGCATGCGGATGGGAGAAAACTGTACCCGGAGTTAAAATAACAGTATTGGGAGTGGCAATAACGGTATTGGTAGTGCACATAAGGCTATGAACAGTGTACATACTGGTATAGGCCAAAATTTCAAACGTATCCTGCGGGTAAACAAGTGTATCCGGCGTGTAAACAATTGCATCGGGATGGGAGAAAACTGTACCCGGAGTTAAAATAACAGTATTGGGAGTGGCAATAACGGTATTGGTAGTGCACATAAGGCTATGAACAGTGTACATACTGGTATAGGCCAAAATTTCAAACGTATCCTGCGGGTAAACAAGTGTATCCGGCGTGTAAACAATTGCATCGGGATGGGAGAAAACTGTACCCGGAGTTAAAATAACAGTATTGGGAGTGGCAATAACGGTATTGGTAGTGCACATAAGGCTATGAACAGTGTACATACTGGTATAGGCCAAAATTTCAAACGTATCCTGCGGGTAAACAAGTGTATCCGGCGTGTAAACAATTGCATCGGGATGGGAGAAAACTGTACCCGGAGTTAAAATAACAGTATTGGGAGTGGCAATAACGGTATTGGTAGTGCACATAAGGCTATGAACAGTGTACATACTGGTATAGGCCAAAATTTCAAACGTATCCTGCGGGTAAACAAGTGTATCCGGCGTGTAAACAATTGCATGCGGATGGGAGAAAACTGTACCCGGAGTTAAAATAACAGTATTGGGAGTGGCAATAACGGTATTGGTAGTGCACATAAGGCTATGAACAGTGTACATACTGGTATAGGCCAAAATTTCAAACGTATCCTGCGGGTAAACAAGTGTATCCGGCGTGTAAACAATTGCATCGGGATGGGAGAAAACTGTACCCGGAGTTAAAATAACAGTATTGGGAGTGGCAATAACGGTATTGGTAGTGCACATAAGGCTATGAACAGTGTACATACTGGTATAGGCCAAAATTTCAAACGTATCCTGCGGGTAAACAAGTGTATCCGGCGTGTAAACAATTGCATCGGGATGGGAGAAAACTGTACCCGGAGTTAAAATAACAGTATTGGGAGTGGCAATAACGGTATTGGTAGTGCACATAAGGCTATGAACAGTGTACATACTGGTATAGGCCAAAATTTCAAACGTATCCTGCGGGTAAACAAGTGTATCCGGCGTGTAAACAATTGCATGCGGATGGGAGAAAACTGTACCCGGAGTTAAAATAACAGTATTGGGAGTGGCAATAACGGTATTGGTAGTGCACATAAGGCTATGAACAGTGTACATACTGGTATAGGCCAAAATTTCAAACGTATCCTGCGGGTAAACAAGTGTATCCGGCGTGTAAACAATTGCATGCGGATGGGAGAAAACTGTACCCGGAGTTAAAATAACAGTATTGGGAGTGGCAATAACGGTATTGGTAGTGCACATAAGGCTATGAACAGTGTACATACTGGTATAGGCCAAAATTTCAAACGTATCCTGCGGGTAAACAAGTGTATCCGGCGTGTAAACAATTGCATGCGGATGGGAGAAAACTGTACCCGGAGTTAAAATAACAGTATTGGGAGTGGCAATAACGGTATTGGTAGTGCACATAAGGCTATGAACAGTGTACATACTGGTATAGGCCAAAATTTCAAACGTATCCTGCGGGTAAACAAGTGTATCCGGCGTGTAAACAATTGCATGCGGATGGGAGAAAACTGTACCCGGAGTTAAAATAACAGTATTGGGAGTGGCAATAACGGTATTGGTAGTGCACATAAGGCTATGAACAGTGTACATACTGGTATAGGCCAAAATTTCAAACGTATCCTGCGGGTAAACAAGTGTATCCGGCGTGTAAACAATTGCATCGGGATGGGAGAAAACTGTACCCGGAGTTAAAATAACAGTATTGGGAGTGGCAATAACGGTATTGGTAGTGCACATAAGGCTATGAACAGTGTACATACTGGTATAGGCCAAAATTTCAAACGTATCCTGCGGGTAAACAAGTGTATCCGGCGTGTAAACAATTGCATCGGGATGGGAGAAAACTGTACCCGGAGTTAAAATAACAGTATTGGGAGTGGCAATAACGGTATTGGTAGTGCACATAAGGCTATGAACAGTGTACATACTGGTATAGGCCAAAATTTCAAACGTATCCTGCGGGTAAACAAGTGTATCCGGCGTGTAAACAATTGCATGCGGATGGGAGAAAACTGTACCCGGAGTTAAAATAACAGTATTGGGAGTGGCAATAACGGTATTGGTAGTGCACATAAGGCTATGAACAGTGTACATACTGGTATAGGCCAAAATTTCAAACGTATCCTGCGGGTAAACAAGTGTATCCGGCGTGTAAACAATTGCATCGGGATGGGAGAAAACTGTACCCGGAGTTAAAATAACAGTATTGGGAGTGGCAATAACGGTATTGGTAGTGCACATAAGGCTATGAACAGTGTACATACTGGTATAGGCCAAAATTTCAAACGTATCCTGCGGGTAAACAAGTGTATCCGGCGTGTAAACAATTGCATGCGGATGGGAGAAAACTGTACCCGGAGTTAAAATAACAGTATTGGGAGTGGCAATAACGGTATTGGTAGTGCACATAAGGCTATGAACAGTGTACATACTGGTATAGGCCAAAATTTCAAACGTATCCTGCGGGTAAACAAGTGTATCCGGCGTGTAAACAATTGCATCGGGATGGGAGAAAACTGTACCCGGAGTTAAAATAACAGTATTGGGAGTGGCAATAACGGTATTGGTAGTGCACATAAGGCTATGAACAGTGTACATACTGGTATAGGCCAAAATTTCAAACGTATCCTGCGGGTAAACAAGTGTATCCGGCGTGTAAACAATTGCATGCGGATGGGAGAAAACTGTACCCGGAGTTAAAATAACAGTATTGGGAGTGGCAATAACGGTATTGGTAGTGCACATAAGGCTATGAACAGTGTACATACTGGTATAGGCCAAAATTTCAAACGTATCCTGCGGGTAAACAAGTGTATCCGGCGTGTAAACAATTGCATCGGGATGGGAGAAAACTGTACCCGGAGTTAAAATAACAGTATTGGGAGTGGCAATAACGGTATTGGTAGTGCACATAAGGCTATGAACAGTGTACATACTGGTATAGGCCAAAATTTCAAACGTATCCTGCGGGTAAACAAGTGTATCCGGCGTGTAAACAATTGCATGCGGGATGGGAGAAAACTGTACCCGGAGTTAAAATAACAGTATTGGGAGTGGCAATAACGGTATTGGTAGTGCACATAAGGCTATGAACAGTGTACATACTGGTATAGGCCAAAATTTCAAACGTATCCTGCGGGTAAACAAGTGTATCCGGCGTGTAAACAATTGCATCGGGATGGGAGAAAACTGTACCCGGAGTTAAAATAACAGTATTGGGAGTGGCAATAACGGTATTGGTAGTGCACATAAGGCTATGAACAGTGTACATACTGGTATAGGCCAAAATTTCAAACGTATCCTGCGGGTAAACAAGTGTATCCGGCGTGTAAACAATTGCATCGGGATGGGAGAAAACTGTACCCGGAGTTAAAATAACAGTATTGGGAGTGGCAATAACGGTATTGGTAGTGCACATAAGGCTATGAACAGTGTACATACTGGTATAGGCCAAAATTTCAAACGTATCCTGCGGGTAAACAAGTGTATCCGGCGTGTAAACAATTGCATCGGGATGGGAGAAAACTGTACCCGGAGTTAAAATAACAGTATTGGGAGTGGCAATAACGGTATTGGTAGTGCACATAAGGCTATGAACAGTGTACATACTGGTATAGGCCAAAATTTCAAACGTATCCTGCGGGTAAACAAGTGTATCCGGCGTGTAAACAATTGCATCGGGATGGGAGAAAACTGTACCCGGAGTTAAAATAACAGTATTGGGAGTGGCAATAACGGTATTGGTAGTGCACATAAGGCTATGAACAGTGTACATACTGGTATAGGCCAAAATTTCAAACGTATCCTGCGGGTAAACAAGTGTATCCGGCGTGTAAACAATTGCATCGGGATGGGAGAAAACTGTACCCGGAGTTAAAATAACAGTATTGGGAGTGGCAATAACGGTATTGGTAGTGCACATAAGGCTATGAACAGTGTACATACTGGTATAGGCCAAAATTTCAAACGTATCCTGCGGGTAAACAAGTGTATCCGGCGTGTAAACAATTGCATCGGGATGGGAGAAAACTGTACCCGGAGTTAAAATAACAGTATTGGGAGTGGCAATAACGGTATTGGTAGTGCACATAAGGCTATGAACAGTGTACATACTGGTATAGGCCAAAATTTCAAACGTATCCTGCGGGTAAACAAGTGTATCCGGCGTGTAAACAATTGCATCGGGATGGGAGAAAACTGTACCCGGAGTTAAAATAACAGTATTGGGAGTGGCAATAACGGTATTGGTAGTGCACATAAGGCTATGAACAGTGTACATACTGGTATAGGCCAAAATTTCAAACGTATCCTGCGGGTAAACAAGTGTATCCGGCGTGTAAACAATTGCATCGGGATGGGAGAAAACTGTACCCGGAGTTAAAATAACAGTATTGGGAGTGGCAATAACGGTATTGGTAGTGCACATAAGGCTATGAACAGTGTACATACTGGTATAGGCCAAAATTTCAAACGTATCCTGCGGGTAAACAAGTGTATCCGGCGTGTAAACAATTGCATCGGGATGGGAGAAAACTGTACCCGGAGTTAAAATAACAGTATTGGGAGTGGCAATAACGGTATTGGTAGTGCACATAAGGCTATGAACAGTGTACATACTGGTATAGGCCAAAATTTCAAACGTATCCTGCGGGTAAACAAGTGTATCCGGCGTGTAAACAATTGCATCGGGATGGGAGAAAACTGTACCCGGAGTTAAAATAACAGTATTGGGAGTGGCAATAACGGTATTGGTAGTGCACATAAGGCTATGAACAGTGTACATACTGGTATAGGCCAAAATTTCAAACGTATCCTGCGGGTAAACAAGTGTATCCGGCGTGTAAACAATTGCATCGGGATGGGAGAAAACTGTACCCGGAGTTAAAATAACAGTATTGGGAGTGGCAATAACGGTATTGGTAGTGCACATAAGGCTATGAACAGTGTACATACTGGTATAGGCCAAAATTTCAAACGTATCCTGCGGGTAAACAAGTGTATCCGGCGTGTAAACAATTGCATCGGGATGGGAGAAAACTGTACCCGGAGTTAAAATAACAGTATTGGGAGTGGCAATAACGGTATTGGTAGTGCACATAAGGCTATGAACAGTGTACATACTGGTATAGGCCAAAATTTCAAACGTATCCTGCGGGTAAACAAGTGTATCCGGCGTGTAAACAATTGCATCGGGATGGGAGAAAACTGTACCCGGAGTTAAAATAACAGTATTGGGAGTGGCAATAACGGTATTGGTAGTGCACATAAGGCTATGAACAGTGTACATACTGGTATAGGCCAAAATTTCAAACGTATCCTGCGGGTAAACAAGTGTATCCGGCGTGTAAACAATTGCATCGGGATGGGAGAAAACTGTACCCGGAGTTAAAATAACAGTATTGGGAGTGGCAATAACGGTATTGGTAGTGCACATAAGGCTATGAACAGTGTACATACTGGTATAGGCCAAAATTTCAAACGTATCCTGCGGGTAAACAAGTGTATCCGGCGTGTAAACAATTGCATCGGGATGGGAGAAAACTGTACCCGGAGTTAAAATAACAGTATTGGGAGTGGCAATAACGGTATTGGTAGTGCACATAAGGCTATGAACAGTGTACATACTGGTATAGGCCAAAATTTCAAACGTATCCTGCGGGTAAACAAGTGTATCCGGCGTGTAAACAATTGCATCGGGATGGGAGAAAACTGTACCCGGAGTTAAAATAACAGTATTGGGAGTGGCAATAACGGTATTGGTAGTGCACATAAGGCTATGAACAGTGTACATACTGGTATAGGCCAAAATTTCAAACGTATCCTGCGGGTAAACAAGTGTATCCGGCGTGTAAACAATTGCATCGGGATGGGAGAAAACTGTACCCGGAGTTAAAATAACAGTATTGGGAGTGGCAATAACGGTATTGGTAGTGCACATAAGGCTATGAACAGTGTACATACTGGTATAGGCCAAAATTTCAAACGTATCCTGCGGGTAAACAAGTGTATCCGGCGTGTAAACAATTGCATCGGGATGGGAGAAAACTGTACCCGGAGTTAAAATAACAGTATTGGGAGTGGCAATAACGGTATTGGTAGTGCACATAAGGCTATGAACAGTGTACATACTGGTATAGGCCAAAATTTCAAACGTATCCTGCGGGTAAACAAGTGTATCCGGCGTGTAAACAATTGCATCGGGATGGGAGAAAACTGTACCCGGAGTTAAAATAACAGTATTGGGAGTGGCAATAACGGTATTGGTAGTGCACATAAGGCTATGAACAGTGTACATACTGGTATAGGCCAAAATTTCAAACGTATCCTGCGGGTAAACAAGTGTATCCGGCGTGTAAACAATTGCATCGGGATGGGAGAAAACTGTACCCGGAGTTAAAATAACAGTATTGGGAGTGGCAATAACGGTATTGGTAGTGCACATAAGGCTATGAACAGTGTACATACTGGTATAGGCCAAAATTTCAAACGTATCCTGCGGGTAAACAAGTGTATCCGGCGTGTAAACAATTGCATCGGGATGGGAGAAAACTGTACCCGGAGTTAAAATAACAGTATTGGGAGTGGCAATAACGGTATTGGTAGTGCACATAAGGCTATGAACAGTGTACATACTGGTATAGGCCAAAATTTCAAACGTATCCTGCGGGTAAACAAGTGTATCCGGCGTGTAAACAATTGCATCGGGATGGGAGAAAACTGTACCCGGAGTTAAAATAACAGTATTGGGAGTGGCAATAACGGTATTGGTAGTGCACATAAGGCTATGAACAGTGTACATACTGGTATAGGCCAAAATTTCAAACGTATCCTGCGGGTAAACAAGTGTATCCGGCGTGTAAACAATTGCATCGGGATGGGAGAAAACTGTACCCGGAGTTAAAATAACAGTATTGGGAGTGGCAATAACGGTATTGGTAGTGCACATAAGGCTATGAACAGTGTACATACTGGTATAGGCCAAAATTTCAAACGTATCCTGCGGGTAAACAAGTGTATCCGGCGTGTAAACAATTGCATCGGGATGGGAGAAAACTGTACCCGGAGTTAAAATAACAGTATTGGGAGTGGCAATAACGGTATTGGTAGTGCACATAAGGCTATGAACAGTGTACATACTGGTATAGGCCAAAATTTCAAACGTATCCTGCGGGTAAACAAGTGTATCCGGCGTGTAAACAATTGCATCGGGATGGGAGAAAACTGTACCCGGAGTTAAAATAACAGTATTGGGAGTGGCAATAACGGTATTGGTAGTGCACATAAGGCTATGAACAGTGTACATACTGGTATAGGCCAAAATTTCAAACGTATCCTGCGGGTAAACAAGTGTATCCGGCGTGTAAACAATTGCATCGGGATGGGAGAAAACTGTACCCGGAGTTAAAATAACAGTATTGGGAGTGGCAATAACGGTATTGGTAGTGCACATAAGGCTATGAACAGTGTACATACTGGTATAGGCCAAAATTTCAAACGTATCCTGCGGGTAAACAAGTGTATCCGGCGTGTAAACAATTGCATCGGGATGGGAGAAAACTGTACCCGGAGTTAAAATAACAGTATTGGGAGTGGCAATAACGGTATTGGTAGTGCACATAAGGCTATGAACAGTGTACATACTGGTATAGGCCAAAATTTCAAACGTATCCTGCGGGTAAACAAGTGTATCCGGCGTGTAAACAATTGCATCGGGATGGGAGAAAACTGTACCCGGAGTTAAAATAACAGTATTGGGAGTGGCAATAACGGTATTGGTAGTGCACATAAGGCTATGAACAGTGTACATACTGGTATAGGCCAAAATTTCAAACGTATCCTGCGGGTAAACAAGTGTATCCGGCGTGTAAACAATTGCATCGGGATGGGAGAAAACTGTACCCGGAGTTAAAATAACAGTATTGGGAGTGGCAATAACGGTATTGGTAGTGCACATAAGGCTATGAACAGTGTACATACTGGTATAGGCCAAAATTTCAAACGTATCCTGCGGGTAAACAAGTGTATCCGGCGTGTAAACAATTGCATCGGGATGGGAGAAAACTGTACCCGGAGTTAAAATAACAGTATTGGGAGTGGCAATAACGGTATTGGTAGTGCACATAAGGCTATGAACAGTGTACATACTGGTATAGGCCAAAATTTCAAACGTATCCTGCGGGTAAACAAGTGTATCCGGCGTGTAAACAATTGCATCGGGATGGGAGAAAACTGTACCCGGAGTTAAAATAACAGTATTGGGAGTGGCAATAACGGTATTGGTAGTGCACATAAGGCTATGAACAGTGTACATACTGGTATAGGCCAAAATTTCAAACGTATCCTGCGGGTAAACAAGTGTATCCGGCGTGTAAACAATTGCATCGGGATGGGAGAAAACTGTACCCGG